>JAQGBT010001776.1:0-28844 GCA_034698585.1 Disparrhopalites patrizii | reverse complement strand
TGTGAAAAACGAAATATCCATATTTTTGCTTCCTATATTCCGAGTGCCGAAAATTGTGATGCTGATGAAGAATCTAGATCGACTGGCTTCGATACAAAGTGGGAAATTAATGATTCTGTTTTTCACAAAATCCTTAATGTCTTCTCATCTGTGCCATGTTCAGTTGATCTCTGTGCATCTTACAACAACCATAAACTAGACAAATATGTTTCCTGGAAACCAGATCCTTTTTGTTGGTGGGTCGATGCATTCACAATCAATTGCGGTTCTTGTGTTTTATGCTTTTCCCCTATTCTGCTTAATAACACGACTACTCAGTAAAATAATCGCTGATCGTGCTTTTGTAGTTGTAGTATTGCATTTATGGCCTGGTCAAGCCTGGTTTCCCCGCTACCATTCATTGTTGGTTTCTAAACCACTAATAATTGACGCCGATGATCATCTTCAATTAAGATTACAGCTGCATTGAAGACGTCTAAGCCTGGTAGGCCTCAGCCCATTCTATTCCTTCCATTCTTCCCAGACCATCCAGATTTGTGTGTGGCTAGAAGTGTTTCCTACTATATGCAAAGATCTGCTATGCTAAGATTATCTGGACAGTTTCGCCTGTTTCTCAGCTTTAATGCACCATTTTCTGCAGTCTCCAGTCAGACCGTAAGCCGATGGATTAAACACGTGCTTCATCCGGTGTGGATACAACTGTGTACTCAGGTCATAGTACTCGTCACGCACCCACTTCTACGGCAAAAAGGAGGGGAGTCAGTGTTGATGTAATCAGAAATCAAGCAGGATGGTCAGAAAAATCTTCCATCTTCGCTAAATTCTACAACAAACCTATTGTAGATAGAACATCTTTCATTCGCTTTCATTCAATCTTTAAAACACTACTATTTTACGTTTATTGCGTCATCTAGTGTTTAGTTTGTGTTAATTATACATTACCATGGATTTGCTCTTTGACATTACTGTCTTTACTATTTCACATTAATTACATTTGGATAATAATAATAAAAAGTGTTTATTGTCTTGCTATAAAATAATCCAGACAAACAATTTAGCCATGCTCTAGACAGCATACTATTAGTAATTATGATTCAAGTCAAGTAGAATTAAACGATTAAATGAACTTACCTAAAGTTCAATCGTAATTCTACGAAGGAGAACGTCCAATCATAATTGGGTCCCTCCCTATCCCGCCCGATGAGTAAAATTGATCTTTAAAGAAATTATCTTGTAACCAGTGAAGGATATCCGAGCTGGTGTTTCGATTTGTTTTATTGGTCTCTGAATGTTGTGTTTATCATGGATGCAAGGATTGCATACTATTAGTAATTATGATTGGACGTTCTCCTTCGTAGAATTCCGATTGAACTTCAGGTAAGTTCATTTAATCGTTTAATTTTAATTTTTTTGATTGCACAAATGAGTAATAAGTATGTGTTTGCTTAGGAGTTGATCGACCAAACTGCGCCTGCGCATTGCGCGGATCGTTCGCGCAAAAATTAAAATATAAGAAATAATACATATTTACGTATATAAGAAATATAATAATGTAAATGTTAGGACCTATTATTATTATTATTATTCAGAAGAGGTCCAGTGGGAGTGTAGGACGTGGGAGTCTTTTGTTCCGGCAATGGACAATAACTCAGTTCAGGTCATTCATATAGACTATAGCCATAGCGTTCTAATTTTCTTATACGAAAATCGTCCAACGACATAATGAACGTGTCAAGTGTCAACACGTTTGGATGGAGATTAAATGATGCCGAAAGAATAGCTACGTTTTCTTCTTTTCATCATCATGGGCTTTTATATTCTCTTTAATGATTTCCTCCGTGTATTCCATTAAACACCATAGATAATAGATGGGTTTCGTTTTTGAAAAATAGTTCCATTTTTCTGTGTATTAGTTTCTATCTTGATGACTGGATATTGAATATATATGGCTGGGAAACCTATTTAGTATTCAATATCTTTTTGGTGGATATTAACAAAGGAATAGTTATAGAGGCTGTAACTGTTGAAGTAGTTGTAGTTATTCTCCCAGTTTTGAAGAAAAACATTCAAGTAAAGGAAACTATTGACTTTATTTGGGACAACAGTAACATGAACAGGAAAAGCGTGGTAAGTCAGTTGAAATCATCCTAAATCACGCTGTTCTTCGGTCATTTCTTTGGTTTTTACTAGTTTTCCCCCAGAAAACCACCACCTCAGTTTGGGTGTTGTTTCAAGATGGTGTTTTTGTATGTTTGTAAATTGTATGTATCGTTTATTGTTAATCGTTACTATCTAGTCATGTTAAATGTGAGCAACAATTAACAGGACAATTACAAAACTGAGCATTTATTTTAATTGGATTTCTTAGAAAAAGCTGTATGCATCTGTTATCGATGACTTTGTCAAAGGGGTAGCGGAAACTTTCCATGATTTAGGCGTGGACAACCACGTACTTCTGGAACTCAGAGATGTTTGGCAGTCAAAATTACTTGCTTCCAAGGCGTTGGATCCCAATGATTGTACACCTTGGAGTAAGTTTAACCTGGGGTGAAATACCTGTCTGCAATGACTGTTTAAACTTTTAAACTGTTTACTTTGAGTAAGAATTTCAAGAATGGGAAAGCTCCAAAATGGTCAAAAACGGATTGAGTTGAAAGGGCTTTTATTTGCATGGCCAGAAACACCTAAGAAATGATGCATGCCTGGTTTTTGCTACCGCGTGGTTTTTACAAGTTTTTTTTCCACACTGGTACGCTTTGTTCAAATGACACACAATATTTCGTAAAGCAATCTTTGAATTCCACAATTATAATAATTATAATTGTGGAATTCAAAGATTTTCTCATTGTCGAGAAAATTATTTCGGAACGATCATGCATAAGCACGATGATTTCTTACATATTGGTGCAAATCTGGTCAAAATGCGTCCATTGGTTCGATTTCAGGTGGCATAATATTGTGGAACACGTTCGTTAATGGATGATAAAACACCCAAATTTTTCGCCGTTTCGCCAATTACGGGTGAGCAAACTTAACGATTTTTGTAAATTTTGTTCTAATTGTACGCAATTAAATTATATCGGGCCGTTTTTTTTTTCGCCCAAAATTGGAAAATTGAATTACACATTTTCGGCCATTGTTGGCGGAGAAATGCGATTTTCGAAAATCTCGGTTCGAGATATTTTGTTTCGCTATGTATTAAACAATTGCAACAAAATCGGCCAATCCGTTGAGCCAGGAGAAGCGAAACGGATTTTACATATTGTCGCCAGTTTCGCCGGTTTTGCACGCGTTGGCGAAAAACCCGGAATGTAGCATTATGTGTACCTGGCCATGTAAATAAAAGTACTTTCAACTCCATCCGTTTTTGTCCATTTTGGACCTATTCCTGATTACTCTTCCTATTTTTCATTTAGCTATACGCCCGTACAAAAAAAGAATGAAAATGGATTGTGCGTAATTTTAAATAATGATTTTCAGGCCGTGAGTTACATAAATTGCAATCAGAGTCAGCATCTACAGCGGTTAGTACGGCAAATCCAGAAGAAATATTGACGATTCGGATTACTTGCTCACAAGGAGATCCTGCTGGCTCTCCAGCAAGCTTCTTCCTTCCTGTGAAAAAGAGCGCTATTGAGACGGGAAAAGTACAGGTAAATCAATCTATACGCCAAGAAAATTCGGTCATGAAACAATTGTTGAATGGTAATTTATTTCGGGATCAGGCTGTTTTGAAAACTCCGGATATCCTGGCTTTTCTATGTAGCCCGGACACATTTTCCAAGGCTCGACAAATGCTAATTGCAGCGCTTGGAGATTCAGTGGCACAAACGGAGAACGAAATACAATCTTGTAAAGAGCCTACTTAATTTCACCAAATTCAATAATTGTTCAAGAATTCTTAGCAAAAATGGCATTTTGCTGCTACAGTCAACCCAGCATAACATAATCGAGGGTGAAGTATACATATTAATTTGATCATTTCCACGCGGCCCTATAATACATACATTGATCATCTCCGTTCCTCTTTATGTGGAATTTATGTAATTTAGGGCCGCGTGGAGATGATCAAATTGTGTATTTCACCCTCGATATATGTATACTAATTACTAATTAGGAAATCACCGATTTCAACGAGTGTCACCTGGAGTATTTAATGGAGATTTCGGATTATCCAGGCTCCTTTTCACTGTACCTGTACATTCCTTGAAACGTTATTGGTTGAGCTTTCGAATGCTCCAAAATGGATGGTAACATCATGCTCAGTTGCAGGCTTAAATACTTATACGGTTATACGCATTTAGAAAAAAAAAATCCTAGGCTATTGTCACGTGTTGAATAAAAACGTTTTTTCCTCTGAATTTTCCATAAAATTGTGAATAAAATTGTGAATGAACTTTTTGTATCTTAAAACTTCATGCGGCAGAATTGGCATAGATCCGTCAATATTTATTGGTTGAACGATCTGGGATTTATTTCGTTAGATACGCAATAAAATTCGGATTTTTACAGTAGCATATATTTCACACTTTCATCTCACTGATTATTTGGGTTGTATTTTTAGGTGGAGGCTGGAGCTGGAGCTGGAGTTGCTGGAGACAATCATTGAATCATTGCATAAAAAAAAATTGAGTCTCCCGCTTTTCCAGTCATCGTCTGACAGACGTTTTCATTGCCACGAATTTAGAAGGCTCAATAGCGGGCTGAATTTCCTCCTTCGTCGCTCAGACAATTTGTGTTTTCCAGATTTCGCAGAAATGAAAATTGTGCTTGAAAAAAAAAGTTTAATCCCCACTTTGTCTAACATAATAAATTCAGCAGTTCATTTTTTAACTGCTATAGTGTAGTTGTTTTTTGTTAACTAATATCAACGGTTTCTGGTTTTTCCAACAACACAAAAAAAAAAAAAAAAAAATTGCAGCTAGACCATGTGAACATTATTATTCCTAATTAGCTTGTAACTACTGTGAACCTTGACACGTCATCGCCTTTAATTCCATATCTTCCAGACAATCTAATATAACTTTAGGTACTTACGTCATCACAATATAGTCACACCGTTAACTTAACATCCTGTCAATTCACATCTGTGAGAGAATAACAGTGGAAGAGGGTAAGTATTGAGTATAGTAATTTTAAAAATTACATTACATAGTTTTAGACTTTATTTTTTATTAAATTATTATACGTATATTTATTTAAGCAAATCTATAATAACGTAAAACAGAATTCGGGTAAGATCAAAATACAAAATGTTTTTTCATGTTATGTTTCCATTTTATTTTACAGATATACGGATAGTCGGTGGAAATTTGTGAAGGGGACAATATCGACAAAATGTTGGACTTTGGTGACGAGTACATCTTGGATGAAGACAAATTGTAGTTTTTTCCTTCTCAATCATCTAGACTTTTAGACATTCCAGTAGTTTTAGGGAACTTCAATTATTTCGATGTGTTCAATAGATTTGAATCTCAGTCCCCGATAGTATTTGTTTATATAGTTGTGATTCTTCAAAGTTTATGCTGTTTCTAAACCGTACAATAGTTCCACGTTCGTTTACCCCTGTACGCACATTTTGTGCTGGCACATTTTATTTCATTTTGAAGCTTTTTTTATTTATTTTTTACCTTCTCGTCGGACTTCAAAGTCGGTCTTTGAAAGTAGAGGAAGGGCAGTTTTATATAGATTTCAGTGGTTCACTCAATTACCAAAATAATTGGAAGGAAAACGGTGGAATCAAGTTTTCGTGTGGATTTTCTAACTTTTTAACTTACAAGCTTTACAAAAGTTGCGGGATTTCCTTCAAAATGCCTCAGAGGCATTGCCCTCACGATTTTTACAGACAGTACTATGACTTCTACGATCATTTGGATCCCTTATTACCTTTTGGTGTAGATGGTGGTGCAATGAGCCCTTATGAAGACCGAATGTAATCCATTATTTGTTTTGTTCTGCTAATTATTTAGTTCAGTTACCTCGAGAGTCAGTGTTTATGGCTTTCATTCCAGCGGCTGGCTTTTTTTGTGTACGTTGTATGCTTTAAGTGTTACTTGGTGTATGTTTGTTTGTACTTTGCTTTTAGCTTCTATGACCTGTCTGAACGAGTACTTTTTAATTTACCAAAAACTCGAACCCTAACTGATGTATCAATTTTGTCACTTGAATTAATGAACTATGTAGGATATTTTGTCAAATGTTGGAGAGGGAATTAGTTAAAATTCCATATTGTAAACCAGGCCTTATTGCTGGAATCTTTTCTTGACGTTATTGATGGAATGTAAATGGCTACTGCCATACAGTACGCTCATTTTTATTTGACTAAAATCTAATGACCAAATACGTCTTGCTTCTACTAGGACTGATGTTAAACTGTCAACTCCAGCAATGCAGTCATGTACATACGGATTAACGATTGAAGTGTCAAACCCGCCTCCCATATCAGAAGAATTGGGCATGATTAATTCTGTACATACTGTCAAGTCAGACTCTTGCTCTGTGTCTCAATATGGCGAAACTCCCAGTGCAAAAATGCTCGATTATAGTTGTACTAACTCAACTGATAACCCAACTATTAATGTTGTTGGGTTAAAAGAATATTCATTGCCATTTCCAACAGACTTCCCAGTTTACCCTGCTAGTGGTTGCTACAATGCGAGTGAATCTGTTTGTCGTATTGCGCAAACCTGTCATCGTGATATGACAGCTACAAAAGAAACGCATGTACCATTTGCAGTGTACCCAAACTTGGAATTGTAATCCATATTATTTCAACTTAATAGTTACTTTAGTAGTAATTACGTCATAGTTAATCTAATATATACTTTTGCTATTTAGTTACGTTTCATTTATGATTGTGTCTTGAATGGTTTTAGAAGTTTGGAATGAATAGAATTTACAGACGTTTTTTTAGTTTTTTTTACTTCACATTCCCACATTTTAGCCTGCGTACGGATGAATTTTATTTATGGCATGATGGTAGCAGAAGGATGAAAATTGAAATGTATCTAATTCATGTCCGCTTTCACTTGCTATAATTTATTACTGGGTGGTAAGACAAATCAGAAGAATTATTTATTTTCTGTATTGAATTTCTCGGAAAATAGCATTGGGCATACACATACTATGACCCAAATGTCACGCAACACGTTTTTATTCCGAGCATTTTTCAAGAGACGGGTGGATCCTCAGCGAGGTAAAGTCAATTTCCGGGTTTGTAAAGAAATCGATTCCACCTGGACTCCACCGTTTCAATCGTTCAAAGATTATCACAACCATAGTTACGGAACTCAGTTGTTAATAAAGTTGGAGTTCCTTTTCTGGCGCAATCTGTGGGGCCTTAATATAATTCTGAATATTGTTTATCGTATTCACCCTGTACACACATTTGGGTAGGAAGAGGAAATGAAACCGCAGAAAAAGTCAAGCCGCTGTTCTTTACTCTTTGGCTTTGGGTGTGCAGTTTGCATGTTTCAGTCGGTGATGTACGTATACTTTTCTTAACAATTTTGCAGTGTTTTGTTTGTGAATTTGCTCTCATTGTGTGCTCTTCAAAAATAATTATCACAACTCGAATATGTTTCTCTCTTCGGCTGGGAATTGGTACATTTTTATTGCTTTGAGTTATTTGATTTTCTGTCTAGAGGTTAAACTGGAGCGCTTGCATCTCCGTTTCTGCTATAACTTCTTTTAGTGCTAAATTAAAATTTATACGTTCATTATATAATATAAATCTGTAATGTTGGGAATGGAGACTAGAGATGAGGGATCATGTCCGCTTTGTGTTTGCGGTGCAGTACATTATAGGTCGAAATATAACATTTTTATACGTATTTTATGTTCACAAACAGGGGGCTTAAAATTACCACTGGTACTGTTACAATAACCAAAGATGAATCAACAAACATGATTGGGATCAGCATTGGCGGTGGAGCGCCGAATTGTCCATGTCTTTACATTGTCCAAGTGTTCGACAACACGCCAGCATCCAGAGAGGGAACATTGCAAAGTGGGGATGAAATCACTGGTGTTAATACAGTCAGTGTAAAAGGCAAGACGAAAGTTGAGGTGGCTAAAATGATCCAAGCGATTAAGGTACTTTCACATATTTTGGAAAAATAATATTTATTGCCAGGAACGTAATTTTTATGATTTTTTTGTATTTACACCTTAGGGTGAAGTAACCATTCAATACAATAAGCTACATGCAGAAGCGTCTCAGGGCAAAAGCCTTGACATTATACTGAAAAAGGTGAAGCATCGTCTGGTGGAGAACATGAGCTCTACCACAGCTGATGCATTGGGATTATCTAGAGCCATTCTTTGCAACGATAATTTGGTGAAGAAATTAGCGGAACTTCAACGAACAGAATTGATGTATAGAGGCATGGTAGAACACACTCAGCGTCTTCTGAGAGCTTACTTGGAGTTGTTACGGATCGTCAAGCTATTTGGAGAAACCTTTGCTCAAATAGGAGTGAGAGAACCACAGCCAAGGGCTTCACTAGCGTTCACACAATTTGCTGATTACCACCGCCATATTGAGAAACGAGGCGTCGAAATGGTCAAGCAGTTAAAACCAGTAAGTTAGATGCGTGTCGAATGTCATAATCAGTTAGTTACGTGCCTTCTGTCTTGATGTTCTTGTAAGATGCTTTTACTTGCTCACTACAGGTATTATCAGACCTGGGCACATATTTATATAAAGCAATTCCGGATACCAAATTAACAATTGGGAAATACGCTGATGCGAAGTTTGAGTACTTGTCGTTTTGCTTGAAAGTAAAGGAGATGGATGATGAAGAATTCAACTATGCATCCATTCAAGAGCCTCTGTACAGAGTTGAGACGGGAAATTACGAATACAGGTATGTTTATTTTATTTAATGAAATAATGTAACTAACAGAAAATGAAGAATCATTTACTTTTAATACCTACACTACTAAATGATTTCAGATTAGTTTTGCGATGTCGTCAGGAGGCTCGGGCGAAGTTTGCCCAACTCCGATCTGATGTGCAAGTAAAACTTGAATTACTTGATAACAAACACGTTCAAGACGTAGCAGCGCAACTTCAAAAATTGTCTAAGGGGTTAGGAGAATACTATGAAGAAATTCATCGTCTCAGTAATGAAAATGAGAATTTATTTCCTGTGGAAGTGGACTTGACAGACACAGCTTTTATTTACGATGGGACCCTAGAAATTCTGCCTCCAGATGAAAACACCGAAGAAAACGAATAAAAATGAAGGTCTTTGGTTTTGTTCATTTAACAAAACGTCCGCAGACAATAATTCATTTGTAAAAATTTCCCTGGTAAAGTCTCGACGGTGTTATTGTGCTTATTTAATGAATTTACGGCTGTAATTCCCGCGCACTGGGTATGGTATAGTGCCTCAAAAATGACGTATCGATAATATAGCTATATTCTGAACGGTGGAATAAGACTGCTTTGTCTCAGGAATGATAGGATTGTACCCAGATCTGTTACTTGATCTTGATTTTATTCCCTACGATTTCGGGAGCAACCGGTGTCAATTGTGTTGAAGTCAATTTTTTAAATTAAAATATACATCAGGAACTAAAGTAGAATTCTCTCTCATCGAAAACATTGCTTTTATTTACATTCTTCTTCTTCTTTATTATTGAGGAAGGAACCCACGGTCAATAGACTACTCGTATTAAATATAAATTCCATTTTTCAGGTCGGACTGGTCCTCAAAACCATTTAATTGTTTCTAGTCTAGTCAGTTACTCTAGTAAAAGCTGCTAAGCAGCAGGTCAGAAAACGTTAAAAAGAGGTATAGACCCCATCTTTTTACTGCATGCGTTTCGGCCTGAACTTCGACATAGCTTCTGTACACTGAATACAAAATGTAGCAAATGTTCGTCTCACGATCAGCGGGAAGCTTTATAATTCTTTTTGTGATGGCAGACGCTAAGTAAACTACTATTTTATTCCAGATACATTGATCTTATGTTGTTATACGAAAAAGTGCTTATGATGTGATGACTTGTTTACGCGAAAATATTATTGTCTTGTTATGTGTAAGTGCAATGTACGTAAATATTCGATTGAAACCGAGCCTGTAGGGGGCTCATATGTTGTTAAATTCTAATGCAAAATGATTTTATATGCAATCGGCTAATAAATGAATTCTAAAAAAAATGGACCTAGATTTTTCCAAGCTCTTGTGTCCAAACTTATATAAATTTTCTTTCTATATACACACAATATTTTTTGTATGTGAGACGGCGACGAGCACCTTACCTAATACAATTACTCCTCCGTGCTGTAGTCCGTGTGGCACGAAGGAAGATTACAGGAGCTAAAATTGCCAGTTTATTTTTAGGATTCATCTGCTTAGAGGTGGGGAGGAATCGGACTTCATTTCTGACTTGTTTCTTCAGAGAGTGCCAAGATTTCTCAGTGGAATGACGGTAGTTTACGTTGTGGTTATGACAGAACGTGGTTGTTTAGCTTTCGTAAAGCTTTTCTCCACTTTCCTCGCTCGCCGTCCGGCCTAAAAGTTTATTTATCGTGTAACGTGCTACTCTTTCACAGTTCTCACAATAGTATTCCATCTCCTGGCGCGGAGGTAGTTTGTGATACTTAAGTAATAGCGATGATGAAACGGCCTACTAAAACTGTTGTGTGAATGTATTAAATTGTGTTGTAACTAGCTACAGTGACATGTTTTTTTAGGGGGGAAATACGGAAATCCAGTGGCAGTTCTCAGAAAATTGTACTTTCCGTTAAAGGAGAAAGTTGAATAAAAAATGTGCATATGGCCTTTTGTTTTTGCAAACCAAAGGGCAAGCAGTGCCGTTGTAAGCCAGGAATAATACAACAGGTGACGGTGTTCGTGTTATTATTTTCAAGCGTATAAGAACGAATGACATTGACATTACTACTAGGAGCGAGTTGGTCAATTTTTACCATTCGTGAATTATGAACATAGGGACGAATTTTGGTTGTAACACGTGTACATGCATACGTACATGTAATTACAATTACTAATTGAAATAATACATGAAGATCACTGTTCTCCCAAAAACATAATGGTAATCATGTATGACATTGTGGCTTCATCCCTTTCGGAATCCAAGTGGGATAGGAATTTGTCACGGAGACATTGTTGCCTCGCCACGCTCTTGAGTGAATGGGGGCCCGGACAAGGAAGGGATTATAGTAATAATCACATTTTATGGGCATAGATCGAAAACTTCTCCTGTGGTGGCATTATTATGCAACACTTTTTTATTTTCTTCACCTCTTTTTTAGGTAAGTTGAGCGTAATTTAATTTTCGTTTCCTAAAAAGTTTTTAAATGATAGTTTTAAAAAAATTATTACATTGTTTTAACCGGGAATTACTTTTCATTGTAATTATTGCCTTGTTACATTAACAAATCTTTTACGTATAGATTCAGCAATTAGCTGCAAATTTAGCACTAACACTTGCTAATATGTCACTTCAATTAAACCATCGTCGTTATTCACAATTTTGAGGTTCGTAATAATGTTAATAGGAATATGCATTAGTATTCGTAAAAGAACGCGTTTTTGTGCTCTGCGGAGGGTACAAAATTCTAGGGTACATCGAACCCCCACCGAATCAGATGTTTTGAGCATGACCTACCACTTTTTCCCTGTAAAATAAATTTTCAAAAAAAAATATATATTTATCTAATCTATACGAGAAGATATGTGTAGGATTTATTTACTTTTTCTCCCCAAGGATTCATGAAACATAGAAGTCATTCATACTCCAATGGGTATTTTGTGTACCGGAACGATTTCCAAAATTTCCTCCTTGTGCAGGAAATTAAGTGACAAGAGGGAGCTCAGCCAAGTCATTGTATGTAATTGACCGTAAAAATCCTCCAAACTATTTTCTTAACACCCCCACGTGTGTATATAAAAGTTTACATTTTTACCACAAGTGTAGGCCTGTCATCTTTAGATTATACAAGCACATTTTTTTTTTCACGGTCATAATTAATTTCATCAAGTTGCTTGATTGAGAAAAGATGTTTCTCATAATGACGTAATTTACTTTTAATGCAAAAAACCTGTGAGGAATGCAACAGTTTCTGGAGCGGTTTCTGCACAATGCCTCAAGGGAAAGGCACTTTTCCCCTGAGATTTACATCGTGTTACCATGATTGGATTAAAATCTTTGTGGGGCAAAACTGCTCGAGTATTTCTTTCGCCATGTAAAAAAGACACTAAACTTCCCATTTTTGTTTAATAGTGGTTGCTCTTACCACCTTGTTTGAAATATTTTCTTTGGGTGCTTCGAATATTTGTTTTAAATAGAACAGGCCGTGATTAAGCGTAGGGGAGCCACACTTTCTGATTTGACCCATTACCATCACCGTTCGGGATTTAATTTTTCCATGCATTTTGAGTTGTTAAGATGTCTGGGCAAAACTTGTGGAGGTTAGTAAGTACTTCATACAAGGAGGAAAAAAGAGAAATAACTATACAGATTAATAATTCCAAGTGTCCTCATCCACTGATTGCCTTTGCTTTATGATTTAAAAGCAATGCCACATAAATGTTTACGACGCCCCTACCTATTAACAGCCCTAATTTTGTAGGCATTGACGCTGACAACTGCACAGGTTACAACTTACAAGATGTGTGTAAGTACATGGTTATTTTTAAATGAGCCCACCGCTTATCCCCGGAATACAACCGGGTAGTAGCAGACGGGGAAGGAGACCACAATCTTATTTTAATGACGCTTAATTAATGTTAGTAGTTAGAATGTTGTCTATGTATTTATTCTCATGTATGTCATAAGTTATCTACAGGGCGATCGTCTTTAGGTACGGGTAATATTCATTCATTTCATTTAAGATCTTGTCTTCCTTTCTCCGTGAGTGAATGCAATGTTTATTATATGCATATGAGTCTACATACATAAATATGTAAACACATGATATAGACCCATACTGCCACAAAGGAACTTTCTCCTTGGCATTAATCCTCATAAGAAAAGAATAGTAATTAAAGGCAGAAAGGGGAATGCTTTTGGGGAAGCTCCTTCTCCGGTCGGATTCATTAATAAAAAAAAGGATTGAAGCAAATACCAGTGAAATAGATAGGAGGAACGTCTTAAAAATATATTCCCGGAGGGAGATATTTTTATAATCCTTCTTCTCCAGCTCACAGTATGTACGTTATGTATTCGGTATTCGTGCACGTATGTTATTTCCCGGTGCCTCAAAAATACTCTTTTTTGCTTGTCTTTTTTTTCTATATTTCTCCCATTTATCTCCTTGCTTTAATGTCTCTTTTTCTGGCGTTCCTTTTGTTTCTCGTCTATTTTTTTGTCTTTGTCTTTTTTCATCTTTGTTTTGTCATTCTTCACTTCCCGATCTCTTTCCTCTCTCTTCCTTTCTCCTGATTCCCTTTTCTCTCTCTTTCTCTTCTCGTCCCTCTCTTACTTTCTATTTTTTAACTTCTCTCTTACCGATTTTGTTTCTTATTTTGTTCGGTATTTTCTCCGATTTTGTTTCTTATTTTGTTCGGTATTTTCTCCGATTTTGTTTCTTATTTTGTTCGTTATTTTCTCCGATTTTGTTTGTTATTTTGTTCGGTATTTTCGCAGCGATTTTGTTTTTTATGTTGTTCGGTATCTGCTTCCCAAGTCTGTTTTCTCTGGATTCACATTCCTCTTCATTTCTGTCTCGTTCTTTTCTCTCACAGTCTCTCTCTCTCTTGTTTTTTCTCCTTTTCTCTTTGTATTCTCCCTCCTTTCCTCTCTGTTCTTCTGGCTTTGTCTCTCTTAGTATACTTCTAATTGACTCTTCTTGTGAGGATGCAATTTAAAAGAAAAATAAATGTTGTACATAAAATCTTCTAAAGCTTCTGCACTCCACTCTGAGGTTGAAGCAGAAAAACCCCGACAAATAATATGCAACGAGCACACTGAGAAGAGCGGGTGATACTTAAGTTGTAAATGATAAAGTGATGGATGTAAGGTGATTGTAATCGTCTCTCGAATAATGCGTATCCCCGTAATCGCCATGATTTTTTTTTTAGATGAGTTCATTAGGCGGAGACTTTGCTATCCATTTCCATAATATATTACTTGTCTCATTCCTAATATTACTCCTTCATTACTGTCTATCGTACATGAAACGATCAAGGGGGTTTTATATGTGTAATAATGCAGCTCTCCCAGAGAAAATGAGATAGAGAGATACATCACTTCTAAAAAGATACTATATGGCAAAGACATTTTGAATCTCATCCAGAATCGGAATCCCAATTCAATAAACCTGTCCGAAAGTGTGCTCTCCGGAGTGAAGAGAGGATGAGAGGAGAAAATACAGAGAGGGAGAGAGAGAAAGAGACAAAAAACGAAGTAAGCTGAGTGTGTGAAATCGTGAAATGGCATGGGAAAGGGGTGAGGTTGGGAGAAAAAAAAATCCTGCGGCTAATAATAAACGCCACAGACATGCACTTTACCTACAATTTTGATTTTTCTTCTGTGCGTGTGTGTGTACAGTGCTACTCATGTTGTGTGTTAATAATAATAACGGGGGAACAAGTGCAACTTTCCAACCACATTTCACTCCTATGCAATAAGCAGGAGACAATTATTAATGAGACAGTATAAATGCGCATTTGTCCTTGTATACGCACAGACGGTGGATTGAGTAGGAAGGGAATGTGAGAGAAATATTCACGGGGAAAGGCTCTTTGGAAAGCAGAAACAATCTCCTTCCCCCCATCACAAAGTATTTATAATGTATACATTGATGTAACATCCATAAGTCTCATGATAGACAAATATTTTCCTGTTACATGCCATCCTCACGATATGACAAAGTCTTTTAATGATGGACAAATACTTTTTCCCTGTTTAAAATCCAAATAAAACAGTCATTGTGGTAATCTAACATCATAATGAGGGACGTTTTTAAATAGACGATGCTATTTTGACTTGGACACTTATCTTTATTCTCAGCCTTAAATTTTGGTATGAAGCACATGAATGATGGAGTTGAAAAGGGGATCTAAATACATGTCTTGGATGCTAATTAGTACGACTAGATGAAAGTCAGTTCCATAATTCCTTTCCCTCATTTCCTTTTGATTAAGAAGATTTCTTTTGGAGGAGGTAATAAAGGGGGAATTTATTTTCTTGTATAAGACAATATGCAGCAGAGATGACAAATTAATGCTCCCAATTTCCCCATTATAAATCCTTGGGTATTTAACCACCAAGAGGTTTTGTCACGGCAGCTTTGCAATATTGCCATTATTATTAGACTTTATTGTTTCAATCATGGAGTGTAGACAAATTATTTAGCTCTATAATTCCATTGTTACGGATATCTGAGCTGTAGTTATTACCTATTTACGTCGAAGATTCGACATAATAACGGTTGGGGAAAGTTGGGAAGAAGGCACTGAAAATAAGAACAAGACTTGGTGATGGAATTGTAGTTTGTATCCAGTTCTAGTCACTGCAAAGTATTTCCTTCCGGAGCCAAAGTATCTAAAAAAAATATATAGTTTGTACGAGGAGTATGAACCAGAGGAATGTTCATTTTAGACAGAAGTGAAGAAAAATAGTTGTGATGAGTTGTACCTACGAGTAAAAAGCAATTCTGGAGATAAAACCACAACTATTTAACCGGGTAATTCGGCAAGTTTGAGTGAGGAAATAATATGGAGAGAGAAAGAGAGAGAGAAGTGAGAAACGGCAATGTTGAAAAACATTTGCGAGGAAGGAGTACTCAAAAAAAAACTAGTCAACTAGAGAGATTTGCCCTCCCCCATCCTTTTTGCCTAATGATCGGTAAAGAAGTTTAAACAAAGCTCCTACACATATCAATCACTAATTCTTCCTCTTCCGACATTTCATCACACAGCTCACCAGTTCAATGAGATAGACCTGTCAAAAAAAAAAAAAAAACTGTAAAGCTCTGAGTGGGAAATTATTGTTTCTTCAATATGATTCCTCAAATGAGAATGTGAACTGTCGCGTAGGTGTTACAGAATTACATAAAAGATATTTTTACAAGTAAAAGTAATTTCTAAAACAGTCAATAATCCCAGATTTACTGGAATTTATGGAACTTTCCCTTGAGTGATAACTGATAACATTTACTTTCAGTACATATGTATGTCCACATATAAATTATTTTACCAAGGCGCTCTTTGCACATGTTAGGGCACATCAACGAAAAATTTAAGTCAAAAAGTAAAAAAACAAAAAAACGAACAAACGGAAATGAAATAAAGACGAAATTGTGTGTGGTTCACGCACACAAAGCACATTCACCCATATAAAAGTGTGGCATTAGAAATTAATTGAGCAATATGTGTTAGAAAAACATGTGTTCCCCGTTGATGGTGGGTGACGATAAAGAATATTGGCTGGGAGTGAGAGAATTGGGCGGAATAATGTAAAACAAAAGAAAAAGTTTGCTTTGGCAATCCTTTTCTACTTGGGAACATCCAGTTTTCTACAAACGACGGGGAAAATGGGAGAATTTACGGGAGAAAAAGTCTTGACTGTACAGCAGGAGAAAAAGGTTTTGCGTCAAATATACTACTGCATGAAACCACCAGGCGAGAAACGACGGCAAGAGGAGTTGGAATTTCGGATTGGTTTTTGTTTTTTTTTTGTCGTTGTTTCACAGTCAGAATGAAAGTGTGCTTCTTTCAGGAGATACATTATACCTATACGGATACTTGGTTGAGTGTCTAAAATTAAAAGCCTTGCTTTGTATTTATTTGAAGAGGTTTACTTACCAAGCTCATACTACTCCTTTTGACCCACTTCCCAAATATTTCCGCATACAGCAGGTGGAATCTGTCTTTCGTGGCAAGGGGGAAGCTTTTTATGTATGTACATTGAGAGTGCATTGGACACATTTTATTCCCTTCAAATCCTCTCGGGGACCTCCCGTTTCACTGCCATCGTAAATGACACGATATATAATGGAAACCATTACTCTTTTTTTTATTAGACTTTATAAGACGCAACCACATTTCGTAATATTTTATAATCTTATAATCCATGCATTTCAAATCTTTTCCAACATTTCGGCTTCTCTGAGGTCCATGTTTAAGAAGGGGGGAAAAGCCTCAACATGGAACAATAAACTCACAGTATGATTGGTCTATTTTCTAAATTATTTCCAAAGTTAACAATTACTTGCCTACGGAGTTATTTATTGGTTCAAGTTCAATTACGAGTATCAACTTGGATACCAAGTTCAATTTCAAGTTCGAAAAAGTTGAACTGGAAACTCGTACTTGGAAATTAGAGTATTTTTTTTAAATTGAGTAAGTCAATTTTTTTAAAATTGATTAAGTCAATTTACTTTTAAATTGATTAAGTCAGTTTTTTAAAAATTGATTAAGTCAATTTAACAAAAAATGATTAAGCCATTTTTTTAAAATTGATTAAGTCAAAATTATTTAAATATACCCGCTTATTAAAATTGTTCAGTTCGAAGTTCTAATTATTTTAAAAGTTGATCCAAAAACAAATTTAATTACGTGCTTGCTTGCTGAAACTACAAATTTCTATGAAGATATGTTGAAGCAACTTTTTGCTTGTTTTCTTCCTTTCACTTGTCTTCCTAAATACATCTACTGTTTTTATGTAGCAAAAAAAAAAAAAAAACGTGATTGCAATTGAAATCGCAATTATTCTCGAGATTTTTAATTGTGTGTTCAAATTACGAATTTATTGCTGGAATACTGGTTCAATTACGAGTATGGTAATTTGGAAGATGATTAACCGAGCTTGAAAATTGGTTAATTTAACTGTTTTATTAACTTTTAACACGAAAAAAGAATTAACACCAATTCGAATATTGGTATTATCTCTATTTGGGGTTTTCAATCGAATTTGAATCTTGTCCAAATACCGTACTTTAAAATAAATAAAAACTAATTTCAAGTATGATTTCGATTTCGAAATGATAATAAAGTAACCGATAAGGAACTCTACATGCGTTTTTGGGAAATATTCTGACTTGACTCTACCAAAGGCAATCAAGCACAATAATAATTTTTACCAATTATTATTGTGCTTAATGTGCTGATGTTCTCACGTAAAAAAAAGAGCTTCACATCAAGTGATCAGAGAAGACAGATTTATTGCAAGAAAATGGACTGCATTTAATTAATGACAGCATTAGTACCCACTGGTTTTATAATGATACAAAAGATTGCTATAATTAGTTCTTAAACCAAATATTATCCCCTCGCAAAATTAGTCATTAAGCTGTATTAATACTTACTAATAAGCAGACATAAAACAGGTATATTGACTGTTGTTTCACTTATGTTAAAACAGGGTGGAAAATTATTATTATTAGTAACTGCAACCTATCGAGGGTCACTATTTGTTGGGCCTTACCCACAGCTTAAGTGTATCTATTACAAGTTATTCAATAAAATACATAAAATAAAGTTGAAATTAGATTGAAAATTCATCGTTTTATAGACTCAAGGTGGAAAATCCACTTGTAATAGGTCATTCTCTACATGTCTATACATGTTGGAGATGTTCCCATCAATATCAATTATCAATATTATTGATAATATTGACTTTTTTTGGGCATCAATATGTATCAATAATTATTGACATTTTTCGTCATTATATTGCAATTAATGTGTATTGAATCGTATATATTGAATTTGTGGCATGCACCAAAATTTGAAAACAGGGCGACATAAACCGCCTATTGGTATCGGTTATGAAGAAAATTGCTCACAACGGTTGTTTTAGCATGCCTACAACGATAAAATGGCTAACTACGATCAAATATACCATTTTATACTTTCTATCTCTCGCCCGAATTCGGTAACAGGTAGCATGTTTGTATCTAGGAAAACTTTTTACCGGCTCAAGTTCCATTTGCGAGGATCAATTTCGGTAGCAAGTTCGAAAATAAACTAGAAACTGTCCTGTTTAAGGTTTTTGACAGTGCTTGAAATTAATTAATCTACAGTGCACTTAATTGCGACTATTACGAGAAATTAAAATTTGGTACTTGATCAACCGATTTATTTTTTACCCGGTATACACACTAACATCGGTCATTTTTGTTCAATTGTTGATACATTTGAACCAGTGAACGTGAGTGATCACCTACCAAATTAATTTTATATTTAATAAATTGACAATTAAAGTCTAAAATTCCCGGTGATCAATATGCCTATACATGTCTAACGCAGGAAATGACAAGCCGTAAGGAAGGTTTCCGATTCCATTGCTTCTATACTCGTAGGTTAATTATTAACCTTGTCTCATTTAATCTTCAATCCCAATCCTAATCTGAAAATCATTCAATCACCCATCTCTTAAAGTATAAATAACCGATAAGGAACTGTTTTTGAGAAGGAATGATGTTCAAAGGGCTTTGTGCAAGACTTGCAAAGGTCCAAAGCCGTTTTTGTTCCACGCCTAATTGCAGCACTACTGGAATGGAGTTATTACTTCTTGGTAAAGTGCACCAAACTAAGCTAAAACGGCCGAATTTGGCGGAGATATTGTTAACTGACATATGTATATACCTTATAACTGTTTTAACAAGGTTATATTACATAAATTCGGATTTTGTTATATTGATTGATATATTGATATGCCATATTGACAATATTGAAAATTCGCCATCAATATCAATATTATCAATATTTTAAAATCCGTCAATAAGAACATCCCTAATACATGTGCTTTCTTTTTTATTATTTTTTTTTGGGCTGGGTCACGCAGGCCTCATCGTCCTTGACTTAGGTCCAGTCAGCAGAGGAGTTCTTGGGAAAGCCACACCCACATCTCCTTTGTCCCTCCTGGACAAGCCCCAGGGTGGGTCTTCACCGGATCTCTTGTCCAGCATAGTAGTGTCACCATCGACCACAGCTTCTCCCTTGGACATGTCACCAAAGGTCTCGTCCAAGCCTCCCAAGACAAGGAAGCCTCAGTCACTGGCACAGGTTCAAAATGATGCCAGTCACTTGAGCATGGAGGAAATTTGCAGCAAATTTACCACTGGATCGCATTCCGAGTTCTATTCCCCTTTGTACCCCAATAATTACGCCCCAGAGATAGATTGCTACAAAATCATTTCAGGTGTTTAGCAGCTTAGTAATGAATTGTGTGCCTTTTGTGCCTTCAGAATTAATTGAAGCCCTTTTTTTTACTTCCTTGATTTTATCCTCCATTTTTATGAGCAACAACAGTGTGAACTCTAAATCCTCGGACATATACATTTTAGTATTTATAAAATAAATGAAATATCCTCTTTCTTCCTCTTGTTTCCAGCTGGTCCAGGTCAAGTGATAAAAATCAAATTCTTGGATCATTTCCACCTGGAAACGGAAGATCACTGCAATTATGATTTCTTGGAAATACGTGATGGTCGATTTGGCTATTCTACTGTCATTCAGAAAGTATGTGGGACTTTTCCCCCACCCACTGTACAAAGCTCCGGCCGGCATCTGTGGCTCCGATTTCACTCGGATTATGACATTGAGTACATTGGCTTCAAAGCAGTGTACGAATTTGTCCCAGCAAGCGGTAATAATAAATTATATAAACCAACTATTACATAACATTCCCATTACAAACATAAATAGGGCAAGTCAACTGGTGCTTTTTTATTACAATAAAACTATGCTTTTTGTCGGAAAGATTATACTTTTATGTTTTAAAAGTCCGTTTTGTTCCATTCGGAAACATGCTACTTTTTCGAATTATCCTTTTAATGTTTGATTTTTGTAATAATAAAAGGGTCATAAAATGGTCATAAAATGTCTAAAATTAACTTGCAATCGCACAAATTGATCAAAAGAAAGTATTTTCGATTATGGTTTTTATATGTATAGATAATATTCTTTCTGCTTTGAAGGACTCTCAGTATTTGCATGGATTATTTTCTGGAATTAATAATGATTGATTATTCCCCCCGCCCGCAGCATACAAGCCCGACTTGGAGGAGTGTGCTCTCATCATAACCAAATTGGATGATTACATTAGCCCCGCAAATATAAGCCAGGAAGTGATTACCAATGCCAAGACATATGAAGCCCCGATTGACTGCACTTGGATGATTCATGCGGGAGAGAACGAGAAAATCCAGATCACCTTCGACAAATACGAATTGGAGAAGCCCAACGATTGTACGTATAACTTCATCGAAATCTACGGGTCTCAAACCGAGCTCACGGATGACAGTCGGATGAAGCAGTATTGTGGGAGTAAGGCAGAGTCGATTTCGTCGAAAAGCAACATTCTCTACATTAGATTCTTTTCCATGATCGACAAGAAGGGAACTCAAGAACTCAAGTCCAACTTTGAAGCATACTACAGCTTTTTTAGAGACAGTGAGTTACCATTTCCCCTTAATCACATCATTTATGTATCAATATCTTACTTTCACTGCTTTCTCTCAGTTGTCATTGTATGTACAACGTACAATTCAAAAATTCCATTTAAAAAAAATAATAATTGAGTTCTTTTATCCGAATTAATCCAGCCTTTGGTTTCTCCCGCACACCTGACTCCCGCAGTCTTTGGGAACAATTTTTAATTGTGTATACGTGTATGTGATATTTCACAGGGACGGATGCTGCCCCTTGTAGGAAAGATGAGGATGAATTTGATTGTACGGACAACACTTGCATTGACAAATCTTTGCGCTGCAATGCCAAGACAAATTGTAAACTGCGTAATGACGAGGAAAATTGTCCCAAAAAGGTAAGCTTTGCTCTTATTAATACTATTGGTCTATCTGGAATGAAATAGACTTAATTATTAACGAAAACATCTCCTGAATATGAGTGTGTATTATTATTCATGATATCTTTCCAGCAAACTGGTGACAAGCGCTATGACATACCAGTGATCGCATCCATCGGCTGTGTTCTCATTTTAGGGATGTGTGGAGGATTATTCCTAAATATTTTTCGGAAACTCCGACAGGATAGGAAGGACCTCTTGGAGCTGAAGGTATCTGAATAGTAAAAATCCGCACAAAGATTGCAAATCTCTCTCTCTTTCTCTCTCCTTTGAAATACTACAATGAAGATGCATCAATTTTGTCTGTATAACCTATAGCCACTGTAGTTATAGTGAACTTAATTGGAATGTTCCTCTATACACCATCACAATTAACGCCCTCGGACTCACAATGTCACAATTGAATTCATAGGAGGTTCTTCGAAAATCCCATGAGTCAATTCTAGCGATGCAGATGCAGGGCGGAGTGGTTCTTCATGGATCTTCGCCCCACATTTCTTCCCACGGATCCGGAGGAGGTAGTAAACAGACGGTTTTTGAGACGTCAGCCAATGGAATCAACGGCCACGTGACTCCCACCTCACCCCCAGATGTCCCAAAGGATCCGGAAGGGAAAGAGAATTTGTCCAACGGGGGCGCTCCCCCACCCCTTCACAATAATCGGTTTCGACTGAAAGCGGAATCCGCGAGTCCCACTATTCCTTCTTACATCCCTCCTCCCCCTTATGTGAGTGCATTAACTTCTCCGAGAATAATGCCAGGGAGAATCCCTCCTAATAGTTGTACTAGTAATAATAATAATGATGACATTAGCAAAGAGCTTTCTTCCCCTCAGGATGCCGTAGTTGAGGCTAATCAAGTGTGCATTGAAGTACGAGATTCCGCTTGCCAAACCAAAGAATCTTTTTTAGCCCAACAGCGAAGTAGAAGAGGAGGAGAGGCGGTAGGGAAAGCTCCGCTGGCAGAGAATGAGATCCTAGATGTCCTTGACCTCTCGACCTCCACCCCCAGTAAGCGCCTCACCCGACCCAAGCCCCAACATTTCGACTTTCCCTCTCACCTCAGCGTCTCCTCCACGACCTCATCCACGGATTTGGCGGAAAGAGAAACTCCCACGGGCTCATTAGAAGATATAAACGAGTAAATTAAGACACACAAAAAAAAAAACCCTCAGGATTACAATAACATGTATGTTTGTGTAATATTTAAACCAAAAAAAAAAATACATTATACATGATATTAATTAGTATGTTTTTGCAGATGTCTCTGTAAACAGACGGGAGTGTAATGGATAATAAAGTAATTAGTAATTATAGTTTTACCACAAAAAAGAAAAAACAAAAAGTTCAAAGGTAAAAGAAAGACAAAATCTATCATGTTGGGTAATGGTAAAAAATTACCTCTGTAATTGCGTACAAATAATGTACTGCCCTATTCCCTTTAAATTATATTCCCTGATTTTGCATTCAATATATAATGTAAAAAATAAATAAACTTCCTTCTTAATATTATTGACGTAATGTATTTTAGTCAAAAATAAGTATTATTTATCAAGAGGTTCTGCCGGGGAATTTGATGACACTCGAACATATTGAATAAAGATCTTGACTTAGCTGTGTATCTTGGTCTTTGCTTTTTTTTTAACACCATTTTTTGTTTTTCGGGGGCTTTTTACAATGGCGAAAACATGATAGAATTATTTGTACTGCTCGAACAGACGAGTTATAATAATTTCAGACACTTAATCCCCGGTTAGGATGATTGAGAGATGATCCTAATCCTAAATACAACTATACAACAGTGTATAACACCACAATTAATTTTCCGTTGATGAAGAATTTATATTAAATACATAGTGAGTAGCCGAAGCGGTACTGAATTTCAAAATTAAATAATTTCACACAAATTAATTTCATTGGCTTCCCTATTCCTAAAATTTCTGATGAATAATCGCTGCATTCATACGAGATGACGAGATCTGACCTTTGACATTTATATGCTATTTCATATATTTTGCTTATTTCTTCATTCAATGAAATCAGGGAGCAAAGTGGTGTTGACAGGTTGACACTTGACACCATACTTTTACACAAAATTGGTTGCGAATTGCGGTTATAGATTATGGATTTAATTTTTTTTACTATATTATGGATTCCAAGTATAAGAATCTGGGATTACGGATTCGGATTCCTGCTCTTTCTAAAAATCCTGGGATTATGCATTCGGATCGGATTAACACTTCAAAATAAATAAATAAATAAATACATACAGGCAGGTTTATGGAATACATTAATCAAAAAAATTAATAAAATAGAACTTTGGTCTAAATGTGAGACTAAAAACGGCGTCAGAAATGCGGGAAATTCAAATACCTTACAGGTTGGTTCAAGTAGCTCGTGGAGAGTGCAATTCAAAGTTTGGTTTCACACTTTTATGGAGGTTAAACTTGACGTTTCTAACGACATGTGTGAATGGCAAGTAATTTGACAGAAAGAATCAAGGTGGTTAATTAGTTGAACACAGAACAGTTGTTGAACAGAGCATCTTCTTTTCAGGTGACAATCGAGGTTTGGAAAATCGGTGCTTATTCTTTAGCAGTGAAATAAATGCATTATAGGATTGAATTGGGTAGAAATAAATTTGTATTGGGGTAATGACGGTAATCAGTTAGCAAATGGTCGTTCTGTAATCCTGTAACAGCTGGTTGTGTACCTGTTGCTGGCGTCACCACAAATCATTCCCTTTTGGATGCCAAACTGTCGTTCAATTATTTTTTAATTTCGCTATTACTTCCCTCTTTTACACGTGTTCAAAGTAGCAGCTAAGCAGTATCGGTTTGTATTGGGATTTGTGTGCTGTTTTTAATTGCAATCACCGGAACCTTCAACCATGACCGGGGAAAACAAGTACTCGATATTGTTGCCCACGTACAATGAACGGGAGAATCTTCCCATTATTGTGTGGCTAATTGTCAAGTACATGAGCGAGAGGTGGGTGATCGTACATTTGTACTTGTTTCGTTTTTTTTTTTTTATTGTCGAAAGAGTTTGGTATTGTTTAGTGTATACAGGAGTGTAATTTCAAATGTATTCTTGTATACTTGCAGTAAACTCAACTTCGAAATTATTGTGATTGATGATGGAAGCCCGGATGGGACGCTGGAGGTGGCTAAAGAGCTGGAGAGGATTTACGGAAGTGATCGTATTGTAAGTTGATCTTCACACATTTGTTTTGATTTTTACTGTAAAACCATATTTTTGTCGGATAGTAGAGGGGAGACGATTCTATTATTAGGAATTGATTCTGTGATTCATTTCGTAATATATGTATATGAACGAGTATTGTTCGTGGTGGTGTGAGCTAGTACAATTGTGCAATTCAAAAAGGAAAGTTTTGGTAATGAGGTTTAAATTGTCTTATTTTAGGTTCTTAAACCGAGAGCTTCGAAGTTGGGATTAGGTACCGCATATGTACATGGGATGAAGCATGCGACTGGAAATTTCGTCATAATCATGGATGCTGACCTTTCTCACCACGTATGTAGAATTAGTTGAATATGCCTATGTGTATGTATATACTTGTTTCCATGAATTATGAAAATGCAATACATAAATGCCCTGAGCATGAGAAAGCAAAACCGACTGTCGATCCCAATACAATCACAGCGCGACTTATTTACGGTGGTTGTTACGTTTGCGTTGGGAAGGCATTGTGAATCCCAAACATCATTCGATAGAATGTGTTACCTTATACATGTAACAGAAAGTGAATGTGAATATTATAATTTACTGTGTCATGTGTCTCTTTCTGTAACATATTTGTACTTGATGTTACAGCCAAAGTTCATTCCAGAGTTTGTGGAACTGCAACAGAAAAACAATCTTGACATTGTGACCGGGACACGGTATGCTGGAGATGGTGCTGTTTTTGGTTGGGATTTCAGACGTAAATTGGTTTCCAGAGGTGCGAATTTCCTTACGCAAATTTTGCTGCGTCCCGGAGTTTCTGATTTAACTGGAAGTTTTAGGTAATCTTTGATATCTTTATATTGGGATATTTTTCATGTGTGTATTACCTAGGAGTAACTGTAATACCAACGAACTGTTGTTTTGTTTTTCAGGTTATACCGTAAAGAGGTCCTCGAAAAAATTGTGTCCAGTTGTGTGTCCAAGGGTTATGTATTCCAGATGGAAATGATTGTGAAAGCTCGATTATTTAACTACACTATTGGGGAAGTGCCTATTACATTTGTTGATCGGGTTTATGGCCAGTCCAAGCTTGGAGGATCTGAGATTATTCAGTTCGCCAAGGGCCTTTTATATTTATTTGCCACTACCTAAACGGATAAGAAATCTCTCCGTTGCACTTAAAAATGTATTGAATCCTGATATCAGCATTTCACGTTGTATTATAAACTAAATACCTGTCTTTACTTGTTACCAATTTAATCTTGGCACGGAAAGAATGGAAAAATAGTAACTCTTATTCCATACAAAATAAACTTGAAATCAGTTGCAACAAAACCTGAAGTAACTTGTTTGTTCTAAAGTTTATTTTACTATTGTTATAAATCCTCAGGTCACAGAATTTGACTATATGCTGATTAAAAATAATTATCCATACAAAGAAAGTAAAAGCACACATGCACAATAACCAATAAATAACTAACCACTCCTTTAAACTGGTATATAAAAGTGTATATCCATATAACATTATCCAATGGTGAAAAGCATGTCATATACAAAATAACCTGGAAGCTAAGAAGTATCATCTAAAATATTTATGTATTAAATATCGTATAGTGTGCTATATTGTTTTTTTAGTTTTAAAATCGTCGAATTATTGTCCCACAATAAAAGCACGCAACATGATCCTCCGAAAGAGAAAGTTTGCTGTGCAAACAACAAGTTGCAATGGTTTTGGCAGCCTCCAAGGAAAAAGCTGGGACCTTCCCCTTCACTTTTCTTCTCCTCTTGCTGTCCACTTTACCTCCGTCCCCAGAGCTGTTTAAAGATTTCCACAACAATAGAACATCCGCCAGGAAGTCGAAGTGGTCAAAACTTTTGACGGCCATGAAGATGTCCATTCTCTGCAAGAGTAGAGATGAACTTTAGATGTGTGCATACATGTATGGTTTTTGTATCCGCGTGCCCTTCGAATGGTATTAAATGGACCAGACACAACTCCAGAAGGTCAAGATCTCGTGTATAAAAGTAAAAGTTAGCCACACAAGACTTCAACAAAAGGATTCATACACATATGTATGACTTTTATTTGCCTGCACTAACAGCTCGACATCTTCAGCTTATAACTCCTACACTCCTACCCTACCATAAGGCAGAATTACAACTCAGCTCTGCATATAAATTGAGCACCTCATGCAAAAAAGAGTCTCCATATAGCTGAAACATCTACACTTTAGTTGGTGCTTACATAGTATATAAAATTCAACCGAAACTCGATTGATTTTGAAATTATAAAGAATTTTGTGTTGCAATACTTGATACTACTTACGCTCATCACTGTGGTGGATCTTCTTCCCGTTTCCACCCAAGCTAACGAAGACAGTTCATGAACAAACAATTCCGCTATAAATGATATAGCCGCCGCCGCATCTCCACTCACTGGTCCGACATTAGGGTCCAATTTCATAATGGTCTTGATCCTCATCACGGGGAAATACGTCTTTACCTTCCCAGACTATTGAATATAAGAAAGAGCGTACTTAGCAAATTAGGATTTTAGGATCTCCTACACCTAAAAAAAGCATCTTCAAACTCGGAGCACAATACATGTCATTCATAACCAAAAAAAAGCTTTGACACTTCCTTAAGAAAAATATAAAAAAGAATGAGGAGTAACTCACCCGTCTTTTGCTAATGTCAATATTAATTTGATTCCATATATTCCGAACCACCGACTCCCGTTCTTCCAGGAGTTGAAAAAAGCTTTGGAGCCGCTCATCGTTTTCCTCCTGTTTGAAACACTCAAATCCTTCCTCAGCCTTAACTTTCGGGTGCAATAACTGCGATTGAGATGCTGGTAAAGGTGGTAGTTGATGGACGGGAGTATTTGTGGATTTATTGTACAACTCTACCTGAGAGAACATATTTCCCAGAGGTGTTTGTTTTTAAAAACCACTCCGTATTTTTAATTGGACGTACGAAATTAACCAAATTACGTGAAATTAGTGGAGGTTAGTGGAGGTGAGGGAGGAATTTGGATGGAGAAAAATGGGAAAATTTCCAATCGGTTTTCGAATTCTTTTTTTTTTCCTACTTATATATAACAGTACTTACGCAGTGCTTCACAGGAGGCTACCAACACCGAGGTGGCTTGTACCGATACAAATTTTCGATGCGCTTCGGGATGGCCGGTAAATGCAAATGAGTCGTCGAACTTTCATTCATTCGTAAATAGGTCACTGAACTGCTACATATTCAATTGTTGCCGGACCCACAGCTTACGCGTTACTCTGGATAAAAAGACCGTGATGAGAAGGTGAAATGTACCGGCTTGGGAGTTCAATGAATGACCTTCAATGTACAATTCCATTTTTTTTTTGCGCAAGTGCTTCGATCTTCGGAGGCGGAGATTTTGGGGTTTTTTTTTTTTTTTGTACTGGCTCAATGTCTCAAAAATGATACCATTCTCATACAAATCGCCTCCCACCTTCGGCAGAGGCCCTCTTCCGGGTTCACAGGATTTGAGATGAAAATTATTACAAAAATTCGGTACTTTCCCCACTTTCCCGCTACAGAGTCTCCACCACCCATTTTTATTTCCAGGCCACACATGTATTCGTATGGAGTAGATATGTACGTAAAGTATCTTATTTTCCTACAACAATGTAGCAACAGTAGGGCGAGCAGAAGAGTGAGGGAGCTCACAATGTCATCCTAACAATGGTGACATGTTTGGTAATAATAACTGCGTATCTACATAAGAGCATTTAGCTGTAAAAAATATGTTACTTTTGAAAAAAAACTAATTACATATTTGTTGATGAGGAGAAAAGAGTATGGTTGAAACGGTGTTGTGTACTATGATTTGGTTTT
>JAQGBT010001775.1:0-28852 GCA_034698585.1 Disparrhopalites patrizii | reverse complement strand
AATTTTAAAAGGGAGTTTCGAATGGAATTCTAAAAAGGAATTTGAAAAGGGGGTTTTAAGCGGAATTTCAAAAGTTAATTTCGAAGGGAATTTCAAAAAGGAATTTCAAAAGGGAGTTTCGAAGGGAATTTCAAAAGGCAGTTTCGAAGGGAATTTCAAAAGGGTGTTCCGAAGGGAATATCAAAAAGGAATTTTAAAAGGGAGTTTCGAAGGGAATTCTAAAAAGGAATTTGAAAAGGGGGTTTTAAGCGGAATTTCAAAAGTTAGTTTCGAAGGGAATTTCAAAAAGGAATTTCAAAACGGAGTCTCGCAAGGAAATTTCCCGGGGAAAAATAGGTTAATTTGATTTGCTTGAAATTAACCCGGGCTTTTTATGCTTCCTGGAAAAGGGTCCGTCCTCTGAACGCAAAGGAGCTAAAATTAGGTGATGAGGGGATCGTTCACTTCCCGGGGAGTGGCCAGATTTGGTTGGAGCCCCCAAATGCCAAAGACCGGGCCAAGTCCTTTACCTACAATGTTGTCTTTGAGCCGGAAGCGAGTCAGGAGGATGTCCTGAATCATTCGGGGGTGAAGCGCCTCATCGACATGGCCATTGATGGCTTCTCCTGTACAGTATTCTGCTATGGTCAAACGGGTTCGGGGAAGACCCATACTCTGACGGGACCGCCGCACCTGGTAAAACAGAAGAATGTATTGCTTCCTTAGATATTTTTTTATTCATTATCTCTTTTACATACATAATTTCCATCAATTGGGTTAGAGGCTTTCCCCTTTGTCTTCCTCATTCTACACTTGTGTCCAGGATGGGGAAAGTATAAGGAATTATTTTGGTGTTGTTTTCAGTTCGAGAAAAATCCCGACCCATTCGCCGTCGACCATGGCTTAGTCTTTCGCTCCTTCCTTTATCTCTTTGATCAGATTCAAAATAGAAACGATTTCCATTTTGTTTTGAAGGCGTCCTTCCTCGAAATTTACAACGAGAAGGTAATTTTATCTGGGAAATAATTGTAAATTATTCTATAAAAAATGCATTAGTCAATCTGCATACCGATTTTTCCGGATTATACAATATGTTTTTGCACCATTTTTTACTTCAATTCAAATTTGTTTTACATTTAAACTTGTTCGAAATTCAAATTTGCTTTAGATTTGTTTACATTTAAATTTGTTTGGAATTCTAATTTGTTTCAGCTTTTCTTGACATTTATATTTGTTTGAAATTCAAATTTGTGCTACATTTAAATTTGTTCGAAATTCAAATTTGTGCTACATTTAAATTTGTTCGAAATTCAAATTTGTGCTACATTTAAATTTGTTCGAAATTCAAATTTGTGTTACATTTAAATTTGTTTCAGTTTCAGTTTCATTTTACATTTAAATTTGTTTCAGTTTCAGTTTCATTTTACATTTAAATTTGCGTCAGTTTCAGTTTAATTTTACATTTAAATTTGTTCAGATTCCTTTTATATTTAAATGTGTTTTAAATTCAAATTTGTTTTAAATCAGTTTGAAATTCAAATTTTGTTCTAATGTAAATTTGAATCCAGGTGATAGATCTCCTCAATCCGGGGACAGCCTCCAAGCCCTTGGCTGTTCGCTGGTCCAAAAAATCCAGGGGATTCTTTGTGGAGAATTTATTTATGGTGGAATGTGAAGAATTTGACGATCTTCTGGCAGTTCTTGAAGAAGGTTTGTCCCCACATTTTTTCTTCATGAAATGCACTTACATAAAAAACACATAAAAAACTAGAAGGCGAACAGAAAAGCAAGAAAACACGACGAGCATTCAATGAATCTTTTGAGACATGATTATGGGACAAATTCTGTAGTTAATGATTCTTTAATTAGTAAATAACAAGTCAAATGGCGTCGGAAGTAATTATTTTAATATGTATCCAGAAAGGATATATTTCCATACATATGAATGTGATGCTTTCAGGTATGCGAAATCGAGCTGTGGGTCGACATAATATGAATGAGTATTCCTCCAGAAGCCACACAATTCTGACGGTACACATTACATCCGAACAAAAAGTAAGTGGCTACATTTTTTTTAAAAATCTCATGGTCTGGCAAAATTTGATGAGATTATTTTACTTCGTTTTAAGAGCGAAAAAATCTTGATTATGACCTTGATTTACATTCAATTTATTATTATAGGCTTCCGAGGAAGGTGTGTTCATTTCTCGCCATGGCAAACTCAACTTTGTGGATTTGGCTGGGAGTGAAATGACCAAAAAAACACATAGTGAAGGTATGCAAAAAAAAGGGAAATGTCAGGGTTCTGTCATAAACTGAAATACTTGAGAAGAAAATGTATACAATTGTAGATTGTATCGATTTTCTTTCAACAAGCGTGTCAATGTTACCATTAATAATTGTGTCAATGTTATATGAGTGTATAAATGCATGTTTTTTTTTTTACTTTGACAGGAAAAACTTTGGAAGAAGCCAATAATATTAACAAGAGTTTGATGGTGCTGGGCTACTGCATTGCGCAGCTGAGTGACCCCAAGAAAAAGTCTGGACATATTCCCTACAGAGACAGCAAGCTCACGAAGCTATTGGCGGATAGCTTGGCGGGGAACGGAGTTACTTTGATGGTACGTGGTTTTTTTTAGATAAGAAAATACACGATTGCAAAACCTTATTGAACTTTACCATTAAAGTCAACGCAAATATTGAAGGAAATTTTTATATTTGAGGAAGTTTCCTTCTAATAGCAATGCCACTAATATTGGATGAAACTTTTGCTAAGCGCAATGCCATTAATATTGGATGGATTTTTTCTAAATGCAACGCAATTAATATTAGATGAGTTCGTTTTAAAAGCAATGCAATTTTAATATTGGATGACATTTTCTAAACCAAAGCAATTAATATTGGATCAAATTTTTGTCAAATCAATGCAAAATTAATATCAATTAATCAATTAATTTGAGCAAGTTTAAAGCAACACCATTAATATTGGATGAAATTTTCGCTAAACGCAATGCCATTAATATTGGATGAAATTTTTTGTAAAAGCAACGTCATTAATAATTACATAAATTCGTGGTAAACAATTTTTGTAAAAGCAATGCAAAATTAATATTTGGACAAGTTTCAATGCAAAAAAGAGTACAATGCTTGGAAGAGTACAATGCTAATATTTGAAAATATTTGTTCATTTGAATCAGTGCAAATCTAATATTTGAAGAAATTTGTTCATTTCAACCAGCGCAAATCTATTATTTTAGTAATTTTTTGCATTCCAATCTGCGCAAATCTAATATTTTCGCTTAAATCTATACAAAGTTAATATGTATTTAAGTAAACTTGTCCATTAAAATGTATACAGAGTTTTGATTTGATCAGTCCATTTAAATTAAAGTTATATTTATATTCAAGTAAATTTGTCCAATTAAGCCAATACAAACTGTATATTTGAGTCAATTTGCCCAGTCAAATTAAGGCAAAATTTATATTCTAAATACGTATTTTAATCCATTTAAATTAATGAGAAATTAACATTTTGGTAGATTTGTTGATTCAAATCATTGAAAAACACTGCTTGAGTAAACTTGTCGATTTAAATCAATGCAAAGTTATAGTATCTGGGTGAACTTGTTTATCTACAATCTAAATCAATGTGGGAATCTAACATTTTAGGGAAAATGCCAATTTAAATTAAAATCCCAAAGCAAATGTTTTGGGAAACATTATCCATTTAAATCTATACAGGACTATTAACTATTATGTACGAAAATATTCCCATTAAAAGCATTACAGTTAATATAGTGATGGGAAATTTTCCCATTAGAAGCCTCACAATTGATATTAACGTAAAAATGTCTATCAGACACGAAGGAATGACTAATGGAAGTACACATTTCTGTTCCAAATGAACCAGATTGCCTGCATTTCGCCGGCCAAATCCAATATGAGTGAGACCTTAAACACCCTCCGATATGCAGCCCGGGCCAAGAGGATTAAGACCAAGCCGGTGGTTGTCATGGTAAGGGTTAAGGAACTCTCAGAACACCTGCACTCAAAATTATGCCAGCACTTTTTGGGATTATACACCCCCGGCCTAATTCCATATTTATAATCCCTCGCCTTTTATATCTAAAAAAAATGCACCTCATCATTGCTATAATAATTAGCTCCGAGAATTTCCGAAAGTTACTGCTTCAACTAGTCCAATATGGTAATTACCGTGCCTTAATTCTTCCCATTTGTTTTGAATTTGATTGTCCTAATTGGCATAAGAGCACAATATATTAATCAAGGCATGACATCCGAATCGGCATTCGAATTCAAATCGGAATTATATACATGTTTTTCCGTATTTTAATCGGAATTAGTATCCATACTTTCGTCAGAAAAATATTGTAATTGGAATTTATAATTACAAATACAAATACAATGGAAATTCAAATTCGTATTCAAAAGTTGACATTTGAATTTCGATACTTTATTGGTATTCAAAAATTCCTCCTTTATGTTTCTAATTCTAGCCTTCGGGCAAGTTTTTTTTGTTGCAAAATCAAGGTATTGCAAATTGCAACAATGATTTTTTCAATTGGCAGTAATATATAACTATTTCGTATGTAAAAGCATCGATTTATGTCAAATCAGAGTTGCGGGATCAATGTATAATTTTGTGTATTCATTTTGCGTTTATTTTTAAGCTAAAAATAATGCCAGATTGCATTCAAAATAAATTATTAAGGGTATTCGAAAAGTATTTAAATACGTATTCATTTGTCTGAATTTTTGAATAAAATTGTATTGGAATTATAATTTATATTTTAGATATCCGAAATTTAAATTTGTATTCATAATTAGGAAAAACACAAATTTAATTCGAATTTTAACTTGTATTTTTCGAATGTCATTCCTTGATATTAATACCGGAAAATAATGTTTTTTTTAATTTAATGAAATTGCTTTAATAATTGTATTTATTTTCTCGTGTAGGATCCCCGGGAGGCATTGATAGTGAGTTTGAAGCGGGAAGTGGTGGCACTTCGAGAGGAGAATTCAAATTTGCGGGATTTGCTCCACATGGGCTCCAACGCCGGTCATCCGGAATTGGGCTGGACAAATGGTGTCCAGAGCAATGGCTTACCTGTACCTGAGGTCCTTGGGTCGGTGGACAAGGAGAAATTGGAACAAATGGAGCCCACCCAATTGGTGGATACGATTCATCAGTGCTTGAATGAGAATGCGGCTTTACGGCAGGAGAATTGGGAGTTGATTGCCGTCCGGGATCTCCTGATTCGGGATCAGGAGCTGGTTTGCCGGGAGAATGAGAGGCTGTTGAAGAAGTTGGAGGATGTGAATAGCGTCTGTTGTCGCTCTCCCATCGTCCCGGCCAGACCGATTTATTCCGCGGAAATGCTCAAGTCCCAATCGGATGATGAGATGACCAAAAATGGGGAGGACTGGCATCCGCCCTTTGGCTCCCCGGTGGAGAATGGGACGAGTGATATTAAATCCAAGGTTAGTGCACTATAATTAATTTCTCCATTTTTAAAATTAATGTTTGTTTAATGCATGGGGTTTTCTTTTTTTTTTTACATTTTCATTTTCATTTACTATTTGCGAAAATGTGATTGGCATGAAAAGTTAATTATCTACAATGGTATGTTGGAAAACAAGAACAAGAGCATCACACCTCCACCCGGAATTCTTAATAACATCCCGGATTCGGTCAATAAGGAGCTTGAGAAACGGCGGATAGGGAAAAGGCAAGTTTTATCTTGGTTATATGTTAGTGTTGTTTAAATTACTACCGATGCAATAATTAATATTAAAACCGATGTGCTAACTAATATTAAAAACAATGCGCTACTTAATATCGAAGTGCTAATTAATATTAAAAACAATGCGCTATATTTAATATCGAAGTCCTAATTAATATTAATACCGATTTGATAATTAATACGAAAGTTCTAAATTAATATTAATACAGATCCGATAATTAATACGGAAGTTCTAAATTAATACTAATACCGATTCGATAATTAATACGGAAATTCTAAATTAATATTACCATCGATGTGTTAAATAGTACCGTTGCACATAATATTACTATCGATTCGTTAATAATTAATACTGATGCACAAATTAATATTACCATCGATTCATTAATTAATACCGATGCACAAATGCATATTACCATTGATTCGTTAATTAATACCGATGAGCTAAACTATACCGAAGCCTTAAATACCGTTGCTCCCGATGCGATAACGAATATCGAAGCCCTACTTCATATTAATACAGATGCACTAATTAATACTGACGCTATAATTAATACCTGCGCCACCTAAAATAATAAGGATCCGAAATTAGAATTACTTCAGATGCGATAACTAATATCGAAGCTCCGCTGATTAATATCAATACCGATGCACCAATTAATACCGATGCGCTAAATTAATACCGATGTGCTAAATTAATACCGACGCGCTAATTAATACTGATGCAGGATGATGCCGATGATATAGATACCGATGCACTAATTAATGCTGTTGCGTTAATTAATACCGATACGATTATTATTAGTATCGATGCATTAAAGGAGTCTACAAAATTGCACCTTGAATGTTTGAACTTGACGTTTATGTCACGAAATTCTTTCCCTAATATTCCTAAAAATTTGTGATAACCTCGAAAACTCGTGGATTGACGGGGGATTTTGTATTTTACAGCTTGTCCGGTGTTTCGGAGAAAAAGAGAAGTAATTCCTGGGACAAAGGGGAGGGCTCGAGGGACAGTTCTGGCGGCTCTCTGAAGTCCGGAGGGTCCACCGAGTCTCTTCCAACCGTTGAAGGGAAGCGTGTGATTCCAAAGTAAATATTTCATTAAAATGTCATAAAAGGATATATACTAATCTTCAATATCCTAAGAGTGTTTACAATTCCTTGTACGACGGCCTATGATTGAATATTTGACCGTAATTTGCCCATTTTTTTCCCAGGGATGGTGCAAAACGTAATGACCGTCGACCGGCCAAGCAATCAGTGTCCCCCAGAAAACGCCCGCCAGTAGCTAACAACGGTAAGCCAAGATGAAAATGAAGATTGAGAGGTTTGTCTTAAATTACTCAAATGCTTCATTTTTTACACCACTCACATTTGCGGTAGAATTTCTACAGAAAAATTGGAGGGAAAAAATGGTGAATTGTGAATGATGTGTCCTTGAAAATTTCTAGAGTCCAAAAATTTGGTTGTGTAATCCATCTTCAGCCGTGTAATTGTGATGGAAGGGTCAAGGGTCCCTGGAGAAGTTTCATCTTGAACAAAAATGTTTTGAACGTGCTACAAAAAAAAAACCTAAATAAGTAGAGCGCCTATGTTTACCTTGCTTGACAAATGATGGCAATCACGGAAAGGTACAAACTATCACGCGTGGTCCCCCCATGTGATTGTTGGTTTACATTGTACGGTGTTTTTCCAAAATTATTATACAACGAAATAAATCAATTATATTTCATGACCGGCTTTTCGGTGAATTATTATTATTTATTTATTATTATTATTATTTAATTTATTTCATTCCTCCGCCTCTCATCCATAGGGCGGTTGGCGCTAATATTAATAACAAATTTTGCTTCGTATCGTATGGCATTTAATTAAATTTAGACGGTTTTGTAAGGATTTTTAGCTGCAGCCGCAGTCACAGCCACAGTGCAGGCGAGAACCGGTAGAAATTTCATGGCGAACAATAAATCGGAGAAATTCAATAAAATTTCAGTGGATAGAATTTCGAGCTTACAATTGTAACAATGCATTCTTATTTATACTATAGTTATACATAGTCAACCATCATATTAACGGCCATTGCTAAAGCCAAAACCAATCAATAATTGTACACATGCGGATAATTAATGTACATTAATCTTGCCATTTAATTAGTCGAAATCCAACCGACATTTTTAAACTTGATGAATACAACTTTGTTATTTATGTATGTATTTAATGTAAATTAAATAATATATACATTTTTCTTAACTGTCAGTGCAAACCACTAAACCTACAAAGATGATTAATACAAATTTCCTTCTGTCTTTACGATCCATTTTATTCTCAATGGATTTCCAAATTAATTACGCTTGTCGTTCGAAATTTCCCAAGAAAAGAAATATGTACGGATTTTTTTCCATCGTCACTCTCTACCAGGACAAAACATGTAAAAATTAATTACGAACGGAAAAAACATGCATTACGATATTACAAACGGTAAACAAATTAATTACAAACGAAAAACTAATTACAAACCGGAGAATGTTATTGTCCCCTCCGTGACTTTTGGCTGACAACACTTATTTTACGGACAGGAAATGCACTACCTTTTTTTTGCAGTTGATTTGCACAATTGGGCACATTGATTTTTTTTGCCGAGACAAAATAAAAGTAGCCGCATAAGAAATAAATGCATAAAGACCATAATGGTTACCCTCACAGTCCATTAAACGGCTTCAAAAGAATGTGACTGTGACTGTTTAATACGTCAAAGTTATATTTATTTTCCGAACTCAAAATACGATACAGTTTCTTATTAAAGCAAAAATTACATTTTATGTCTTTAATTACAATTACGCAACATCAAGAACGTCAAAGCTACTATTTACAATATCCCTGCGGTCAGAGCTTCCATCATTTTGTCCTGGTTAACACTTTTTCTATACAAGTTGGTCAGTGCTTGATAAAGAACACCTGCTACATGCCTTTTAAGCATAATGGTATAATGCCAAAAAATATCCCTGTAGCTTGATCAATATTATAAATATTAAAAGAGTATATAAATTTTGACATTCCTGTGCGCATCATATGCCAAGGCACGCTCATTCGTAAAGGGGAAAAACTCATTTATTGTCATGTTTTCTAGAACAATTGCCGCGAAGCGTACATACATTAAACCTGTTACATGTTTCGGCAAATTGTTGAATGGATGATCGTGACTCATAATATAGGTAGATGCACATAGGTATAGATAATTTAAACGCCTTTTGGCCAAGGTAGTACTTTCAATAATGTGCGGAGGTACCAGGTTGTCCCATTTTCCCTTTGGCATGTGCATACATGGATATTATTGTCGCTTTTTCCTCTGTGCCAATCTACCGACGACTACCCCACTTGTTACAAGGTTGACGTTACTCTCAGTGCAAGAGTGAACTGTCAATGGTGAGCAAGTGCATTGGGTGTTGCAGTTAGTGAGAAATATAAATAAAATATACAAAAAATATATACTCGCGTGTAATAACCGGATTAATCGTTTCCCAGGAAAAAGAGGAAGAAATTGGTCATACAGCTCCAGGATTTTATTTATTCCAGGAGGTATTCGCCCATAGTTTTGAAGACGTACAGACATAACACTTGCAGGAGTGAGGGAGAGTTGCAGTTTAAACTTGGATGTTTGGTTGGTTTGTGTGTGCTTTGTGCAAGTGGAATATCCATGTGCTTGAGAAGTGGCAGGAAAAATCAGGAGCTGAAAATATATTAAAAAAACTTGAGGGGAAAGGGAAATGGATAATAGAGCTTTTGAACCTGGTAAAAAATTAAAATTAGTAACTATAAGTTAGTAAAATACGTACTTTTTTAAATTTTTAATGCTTTTTGTCAGATGTAAATTTGCAAAATTGTTAGTCTGTTTCTCCAAATTTGCAAATATTTTGGTCTGCTGCATAAATTATCAAGCGATTTTGAGCTTGTTGAAACTGTATGTTTAATTTTTAATTGCAATTTTAAAAGCATTTTTTGGGTGCTGCTGAAAATTTTTAAGAATTTTTGGGCTTGCTGAAAATTTGCAATATTATTGGACTGCTCAAAATTTGGAAGCCTTTTTTGTCTTCTGCTCAAAATTTGGAAGCCTTTTTTGTCTGCTGCTCAAAATTTGAAAGCATTTTTTGTCTGCTGCTAAAAATTTGCATTAATTTTGGTTTGCTAGAAATTTATAACATTTTCAGACTGCTCATAATTTGCAAATGTTTTTAGCATATTTGGAACTTTCAAACATGTCTGGTGTGCTGCAAATTTGCGTACATTTTTCACTATAGCTGTATATGTCTGTTCAAATGTTTTTGTTTATGATTATCTGCAAATTTGCAAATATTTCAGCTCTGTTTCAAGTTAGAATTTTTTGCAATAGCTATTAATGTGCAAATATTTTCCAGAAGCTGCAAATTTGCGAATATTTTTTGACGAATTACAAATTTGCGAATCGTTTTCGTAAGTTTTTGTAAATCACGTATATGTACTGAACATTTGGGTTATTTTGAAAAAAAAAACTCATCTGAAATTTCATGCATATAAATAAATTGTACGTAAATGTACTTCCAGAGCCTGGCTCCCACTGCAACGGGGCAAACGGAGCACCTATAAACACAAATGGAAGGAAAGCTAGTCAGAATGGCATAAGAAATGATGTGTTAGAGAAGAGCCAGGCTCCCGAAGAGCAAATCCTGGGCCTAAAACGACAAGTCGGACTCACCGGAAGTGTGGCCATGATTGTCGGGACGATGATAGGTGCGACTAAAGACTTTTACCCCGTATTTCCCAATACAATTAAAAACCGTGAGAAAATGGGTATAATATAACCTATATTATACCCATTTTTATACCCATTAAAATTTAGGCTCCTAACATCTTCCCACACAGGTTCGGGGATCTTCGTCACGCCCGGAGCTCTCCTGGCCAAGGTGGGATCCGTCTGGTTGAGCATCGTCATTTGGGTCGTCTGTGGGATTGTCTCCGCATTTGGTACATTTTTATTTTACTTGATCCGAATAAGCCTTAATTGCCATAAGCCGTCATAACAATGATGAAAGTAATTATAATACGCAAATAATTAATAGGGGCAATGGCCTACATTGAGCTGGGATCAGTAATCCCCAGCAGTGGAGCGGAATACATGTACATCCTCAAGGCCTTTGGCCCCATCCCAGGCTTTCTATTTTGTTGGATTTCCACGCTAATCCTAAAACCAGCCTCCATTGCCATTGCTTGCCTGGCCGTGGCCCAGTACACCGTGGATCCATTGGTGGAGGATGTGATGGAGGTGGATTTTGCCGTGAAATTGTTGTGCGTTTTTTCTATTCGTAAGTTCTTCCACAACAATTACATAATGGGTACCTTTGTGACATTTTTGCCAGGGACATTTCCCCATGGCTAATTAGCGATTACGCTCATTCAGCTGATTCCTTTTATTGAATGTCTGTGTTTACAAATTGTCATCGTGCCTCAGGACGTTCACAACCCTTTGAACTGGAGATTCATTGTAATATTGTCCGACAATTTGTTGTTGTTGATTTATCTTGCTGATTCATGGCTGAGACCAACAAAAAAAATTTCGTTTAGTTTTCTGCAAACAAAAGGGATGCTTTCCATACATAATAAAAATTCCTTGCTTGGAATTTTTGAGAAAATTCCAGAAAATGTTTAAAAAAATCCAGCGAGAACTATTTAACGAAAATTCTAGCGAGTACTATTTTGTTGAAATTCTAGCGAGTACTATTTTCTTCAAATCCAGCGAGTACTATTTTTTTTAATACTAGCGAGTACAATTGTTTCTTAATTCTATAGAGAGTACACTTATTTCTAAATTCTAGCGAGTACTATTTTGTTTATTCTAACGAGTGCTATTTTTTTTTTAAATCCAGCGAGTACTATTTTTATTAAATACTAGCAAGTACTATTTTTTTTAAATACTAGCGAGTACAATCGTTTTTTAATTCCATAGAGAGTACACTTATTTTTAAATTCTAGCGAGTGCTATTTTTTTTTAAATAGCAGCGAGTACAATTGATTTTTAATTCTATAGAGACTTATTTTTAAATTCTAGCGAGTACTATTTTGTTTATTCCAGCGAGTGGTATTTTTTTAAATTCAAGCAAGTAATTTTTTTATTCCAGCGAGTACTATTTAAAAAAATGGTTCCATCAATTTCACCCTTCGTCGGCTTTTGTTTGATGAACTTGTGTGTGACTAAAAAATTCCTCCCTACCAATTACGGCAATGCGCACATCCCAATTCAATGTCACCGTCCTTCAGACACAAAAATTCCCTCGTAACCCTTGTTAATCCGGGAGAATCCCACGCTTCATGGAAATGGAACAATAAGAGGAATTTTGAATGGAGTACTAACAACAATAGTAAATAATACAAACCCTGTGGGAGAATCTCCTTTGTCATGGGAGGAAAAAAACGTTTTTACGAGGGATGAAGAAGAAGCTCATGGAGCACGTGCGTTTTTATTTCCGTAATTAATTTTAATATTTTTTGTTTTTTTCCAGTTGCCATTACGTACATAAATTGTCGGAGTGTCAAGTTCGCGACTCGTGTGCAGATTGTTTTTACTATTGCCAAGCTCGTCGCCATCGGCATTGTCATCGCTTGTGGGGTGTACAATTTGTCTGTGGGTAAGTGGAGGAAATAAAAAAGAGCAAAATTGGACCGACAAAATAATAATATTGACCTTGACAGTGATCAAATATAAGATGTCATTTCGGGTGTTTTTATCCTATATTTATTCCATGGCTATTATTTTTTTACAGGGAAAACTGAACATTTAAAATTTACATTTGAAGGCAGCAATTGGCACTTAGGGAGCTTGGCTTCAGCATTTTATAGTGGCTTATGGGCCTACGATGGATGGTTAGTTATATAAACGATTTCTACGCTTCTTGTACCACACGCTACCGGGCTAATACTGTGTTGTAAATTTTATTTACGTAAAAACTAAGCATATTTTATGGTATTATGGCACGTGTGTAAATCAGTAATAGCCACTAATATTCCGGCATTTACAGGAACCAATTAAATTACATTACAGAGGAAGTGAAGGACCCTTACAAGTAAGTCTTTTTTTCATTTTAAATGTATTTAAAGGCGACTTTAATCAACCAATAATCAGCCATTAATCAATTAGTAACCATTAATCAATTAGTAACTATTAATAAATTCGTAACTATTAATTAATTAGTAATTAATTAGTAATGCAGAAAGACATAAAAATTTGTAAATCTTGAACCAAAGAAACCTTCCCAATGCCGTCGCCATCGGCTTGCCCCTTGTGGCAGTGTGTTATGTCCTGATGAACATCTCTTTCCTCACCGTGATATCACCAGACGAAATGACCGGTGATGTTTCAGTGGCGACGGTGAATATTAATTTTTAAATAATTTATTCCTCCTTGAAATGTGCCAGATGGGTTGTATTTTGTATTTCATGTTTTCACGGCCATTTAATATAGCTCTTTGGAAATCGGATGTTGGGAGTCTTTTCCTTTCTTATGCCACTGTCCGTGGTCCTATCCACCTTCGGCTCCGCTAATGGCACTGAATTCACTTCTGCAAGGTGTAGTACTTTAGTTAATTTTGAAGCTTGTAGCTATAAAGGAAGTATTATCAATTATAGTATTGAAAGCAAAACATATAATTTAGTTACTTGAAATGAGAAAGATCATACTCACGGCATATTTATATGCATAGACTTTGCTACGTCGCCAGTCGGGAAGGTCATCTGGTAGATTTCCTCTGCTACATCGATGTGATCAGGAATACCCCATCATTGGCCCTTATATTTAATGTAAGTCCTGGAAGAGTCCACTATAGAGTTTAATCATATTAAATGGTTGAAGCATACAAACAATTAGTGTGTATTTACGTTTGTGGATTGCTGCGCTTCAATTTAGTTTCTTTAGTGCTGTAAAAACGGTAATGTTTAAATTGATACACAGAGTCTTGTGGCAATCCTCATGGCTTTGGTGCTGGACATCAACAATCTTATAGACTTTTTCAGCTTTACAGCCTGGATTTTTTATGGGGCGGCAATTGCTGCCGTCATCCGGTTGAGGTATACCATGCCGGATGCGCCGAGACCGTTCAAGGTAGCTACAATTTTTCGGTTTGGACGTGGTGTCAAAATTTGTTTGTACTGAAATAATACTAACAGTAACGATTGAACCATAATCGTTCTTAAGAACTACATATATATAGGATATTTGGACTCCTCAATAACTTTCCCTTTGCTCTTCATAGGTCCCAATCATCATCCCATACATTATGGTAGTCCTGTCAGCGTACCTGGTTGTAGCGCCCATAATTGATGACCCTACCATTAACTACCTTTATTCCGGCGTTTTTCTATTTCTTGGATTATTAGTTTACATCCCCTTTGTACACTACAAATGTGTCCTGCCAGGGACGGGTAAGTTTACATTTGAACCATTTTCTGTCGATCGGCAACTTTTTTTTATATTGAATGTTGATATCGTTGAGTTATGTTTACACCATTGAGTAAATAATACATTTATCTTGACTTATTTTTGGATATTCCAGAAAAAGTGACAATATTTCTTCAGCTCATCTTCAATTGTGCCCCACCGACAGTGCCTTCCGTGGATCCCACCAATAACAATGAATGTGCAAAAAAGGAATGGAAAGAGGAGAAAGTAAAATAGTACGTGATAATATGATAAAGACGAGTTATTTATACAAAAGCTGTACAGTAAATACGATTATCTATAGGTTTATGCAGTCTATTTTGAACTGCGAATCCCACAAAATGATTCAAAGAGCATCCAAAAAGTATTCATATTACCCCGGTCCTACAATTTATGGGAATAGTGAATGTGAATAGGACGAATAACATCTCGAGCAAATACGATTGAAAGTTATTTCTTTCGCCAAAATATGGGTAGTTCCTAGGACATGATAAGACAATGAAAACTCAGTTAAGTTGTAATCGCACAGAGGAAAAAATGACGATTTGCATTTTTATCCAAACGCTGTTTCGGTATAGGTACATTAGTACATTTACACTTGCATTGATTAGGTGGACACAAGTACTAGATAAGCTGTGCAATTGTAGGCATGTATGTATATGTATAATTAATATGCATCTGGGATTAAGTGTTGTGTTGAGTAAATATCATACTCGTAGAATTGCATGTGCATGAATCATAAATATGAAATACAGATTATTTATAGTCAACAAAAGCACGGACACTTAAACGAATGCTAATCCAAAAAATTCGAGATAATCTTTGGACCTATAATTGAACGGAAAATCTACACCAGAGTAAGACCCTTGCGATTCGGTTTTTTATTGACTGGTAAAAGTTTTACAAATTATATAATTACAGAAAAGAAATGCCTGTTTTGTGTACTTTATACAAAACAGATGTGCACACAATACACATATGAACTTCATTGAACTGCTTCACTACAAACTTTCATGAAGAATGGTACTGTAATGATTGAAAAAAATAATGGAAACTATTCTATTCTCGTCACTTTTCAAAATAAAAGTACAATTTAGTAGAAAAATATTATCCTATAGAGGAAAGATAGTTTAGCAACGAAGTAATATACATATACATAGGACTATAGTATTATAGTACAGCAATGTGAAAAATTAAACCCTAAATTAGGAATTCCTACATAGGAATGACTTAGCTTTATATGTAGGTCGGGGCATCCAGGCTAAACATGTTACCATTTGTACTCCAACGACTTTCTTCGTAGGCTCTTATTTTGCAAGCGAATATAGTGTTCGTCGTACAAGCGCTGCAGTTGATTTGCAAGTTTGATCCACCTGTTAAAAAATATGCATTGAACTCTTTATAGTTGTGAATCGTAATACAAGGGAATGACTGATAAGAGTAAGGTGATTAACCGCACATGATCACACTTAGCAGTAAAAATGGTTAATTGTTCCACCAACGTATGTAAATACAAATATACAACAAATTTGTGGCACCTGAATTGACATGTGCGTTCATGAAAAATGAGTTGTTCCCAGGAGGAAACATCTTTTTTGACTCTGCAACCGTAATCAGAGTATCGACATGACCTCGTCCCCGAGTTCGTTAGCAGCGTTTTCAGGATCTGTTCCAGCTCGTACGACCGACGAGATTCATCATCGACCAGGAGGGGCAGACGACATTTGGGACAAATGGCTTCTCCCAACTGTGGGATGCAATTGTTGCAAACGATGTGCAAATTCTTGCAAATTGTCCTGATCGGGGGCAGGATCATGGAGTAACATACGGGACAATCGAAGCTCTCCACATCCGTGTACTGGGTTGTGCTGTAACAATATAAAAAACGAAAAAAAAACTATATTCTATTAAAGTTGCTAACTCCTGTCAATATTACATATGAATAACATCAAACAAGTTCAAAAATGTGGACAACATAAATATATATACATATTTAAAAAAATTAATTGTACCTTAATTTTCTGTACATTTCTGATTCATTACTTGGGAAGAACACAACCGATTCCGGAGACCAAGATTTACGCTTGAAACCACTGTCGGAACTCATAGTGGAAGTATCTGGAAGAATGACAGCAAAAATCTTCCAAATTATGACACTTTCAAAATTATGTATTTTTTGATCATGCGAATCACCAAAAATTTTTTCACGCTTTCACTTTCACAGAATACCTGGCGAAAATGTCTGTGCAAAAATCCTGATGTCACTTGTAACGGAATTCTTGTATCTGTCTGTGTCTGCCTGACAGTCTCAACTAAAAATGTTTTATCACCCACAAAAACTGTGTACCAATAAACACGTGAGTTTTGTATTATGTATATTTGCTTAATGATAACTGGAAACGTTTTCGTTCTATGTATATAGTATAATAATATCTAGACATATACTTGCATATGTATAGATCCACACAAAAAACTTTTAGATCATTTGCTACTTACAAATATTATTTACTTATTCACCGGGAAACAATCAACACCAGCACCTACTTTTCATTTTTGTGCAAACCGCACTTCACAAAAAAAAAGCCATTCAAATTGTTGCAATTTTAACTAAAATCTTCCTCCAACTGATACAACAAATTAAGTGTTGTTTGTACCCTTGAAATACTCCCATTTACAAATCTTTAATAGTGCTCACAAAATGCACTTATGATTGGTTAGTTCACTGTTCGGAAATACGCAAAATAGTTTTTAATTGAGTGTTTTTAGTCATGTAGTAAAAGTACCGATTTGTATTATCACGCTGAAGATCCTGAAAGTAGGTTGATTAAATAAGGAAAAAATGGGTGTTTAATTACCACGTTCAAAGTATCCTTTATAAACAGCAACACATGAGCCACTCTTCGACTGGAGCAGGAAATTATTTTCCGGCCAGTTTGTAACTACGTATAGCTATAATAAATACTTTTAAAACATTTTTTATGAGCAACTGCCTGGACGAGGCTAATATGCTGATTAGTGCTATACATGAAGAATAACAGTAGTTTTTCACTGTTTGACGTGGGTTATAATAGTCATCAATAGCTTTACATTTTCTTCTCGACAGTTTTACATGTTATCTTCTGTGTTGCAGATATGATAATTTCGTGGTTAAGTAGGTACGTACACTATCGACACTGTACACATGACACATATATTCAAACCTGATACTGTATCCACGAACAAAAGTAATAAACATTAATTATTATACATATTATTATGTTTGTATAGTTACAGATAGAATTAAAAGAACAATGATTTATATACTATGATAAAATGACATTCTACTGCTTCTGATTACCCTTTCATATTCCTCTGTTACTTGTAATATGACAGTTTGTAATTGTAAATACTGTTTGTAATAATTTTACTAATTGCCATACTTCATACCAATTTACCCAAAAACTGACGGAGGGGCCTCACTGATTAATTACAATATCATGATGAGGCTCATAACTTATATGCTATAAACACCAGTTTTTTTAAACGTTATACAGAACCGTCAACAGCTCCACACTATTACGTTTCAATTCAACTTGTACCTTAACACACGTATGGATCGAGACTGTAACAATGAGTCTATGAATACATATACTGACAACAGTGACAACGAGGCAGAACAGTCACAGAATTTAATTCGAGTTCAATTTTAATCGTATGGAAGTGGCAACTTGTTTAGTTATTGTTCATATTTAATGCCAATTGTAGCAGTGCACAATGTATGCATTTTGGTGAAGTCTGTACTTGTTGCTGAAACTGTTTTGCATCCATTGTTTTCGGGGGGAAAAGGTTTTAAGTTCCAGTTTTGGAAGGATCTTGTCGTTTCTGATTGATCCGTCTTCGACTGGAACTCGTGCTTCTTGTAGGCGACGACTGGCGTTCAAAATACATTTCTTGCTTGAGCTTATCCCCCAAATTCCTTCGTTTACCATACGTCGACATTTGGAGTGTAGTACGATTTCCCCGACTTCCTCCCTCTTGACTAATTTCTTCCCTGGCTTTTCTGGAAGAAGCAGAGGATCCGTGGCTACTCCCGGAATCATCGTTAGAATTACTATTCCGAAATGAACGATGGCTATTGCCTTTCTCCAATTTGTCATACTTCGAGACGACAGTCACAGGGTTTTCGGAATCATCAGAATCGACATTGTTATTTCGATCCTCGTACATACTATCCCTTCTGCCGATGCTACCAGGCGTCAAATAGGTAATATTGACATTGTCCGTGGGCCGAGATAATCTGGTTTTCATACCATCATACTTATCGCAGAAGAAAACCTGAGGAACAATTACAACCATATATCATTAGATTTTTTTACTAACAATTTGCGTCCCTCGCATTTAATTACGGAATCTTACCTCTCGAAGTCTACAGTTGGCATGTATGGTGATTCTAACTGTTTCCACGTATTGCGTACCATACGTCCTTGAACAAAGGTCACACAGATTGATGGAAAGTTCATTCCATCCATCTTCCAATAGAAGAGGAAACGTGCAAACTGTGGGCTGACGTCGATGAAAGCCTGGAATATTTGTGAGCCGGAAACGCCGACGAACTTGCTTGTCATCTTCCACCTGAACTTGATAGAAGAAATATTTCCTCAAATTTTTTACGATGAGAACCAAGACGGGTAAACAAATTCCAAGGCAGCAAATTCCTTGTGGAGGAGTTGTAATGAAGGTGGAATTCACGTTAATTCCCGACAGTTCAATACACTGGAACTTCTCTTTTTCCGTTTCCTCCCGCACTCGTTTGATACGACCACTTCGAACCTACATATGCATATACATATATGTACATATACGCACAACATTTAGTAATAAGTAGTATGTATTAAATGATGTATGTGTGTATCATATGCACCTACTTGTAAATACTTAATACATACTTAACACATCACCTAAATTGCAAAAATATGGTTAACACAATTGTTCATGGTATGTTTTTTATATACTATACATACATTATAACATTATGTATCTACAATTATCACTACAGGTATGAATGTTGCAAGGAATGCCAAAAATGCTCAAACTCATATATGGATAACTAAACTATTAATGTAAAACTTGTTTACTGTATACCTGCTTATCCCAAAAAGCTAGCGGTTCCTCTCCTTCGGCAAACAAAATGGACAGAAATCCTGCTTCCAGTAGATCTTCTGATCGGAACATTGTTATTCCTCCGGAATCCGCCAATTTCCTCGCAATTTCCTTGTGATGATGTGTTTGTCTTTCTCCAGTAACTCCAGTCCATATAGTTTAAAGTCCAGGACTTCTTGGCTAATGATTTTGAATTTTAATGACCCATCCTCTAATCCTTTTCTTTCTGATCTGACGATCTAATTCTCAGGAGTTGATATTACTAGGTGATGTGAATGCGTGAAATGTGACGACGTGATGATGACGAATGATGTCTGTGATGTGATGAGTTGATCAGTTGATGAGTGATGGCCTGATCGGCCTGATGTGATGATTGATGACTGATGACCTAATGAGGATGAGTCTTGAAAGTCTTGATCTGATCTGGAGGAATCTATAAATCTGGATGCATTAATAATTTATGTATGTAATTTTCTTTCCTACATGGCGAATGGCGAATGAATGACGACGACGAACGACTAACGACAACGACTACGAGACGACTGATACCTGAAACTGAAGAATGAAGACGTCCTCTGTCCTCTTCTAGCTTCAAGGTCAAACGATAACGAAACGATCCAACTATAAACTATAGTTCAACAAACAACCTTTGCGAAAGGCTGGTTGCTGTGATTTGTGGTTACGATTTTGCGATTTAATAATATTAAATTACTAAATTGAATGTTGAATTTACAAAATTAGATATTCGGATTTCACACAATCGCACCAATGCGACAATCAAACATTCGCTGAACGCAACATACTTTACACTATTATCTAATTACCTATGCCACTTTACCTATACATTAAACACGTAAATAGTGACGCAAAAACCAGAGAGATAATTTGCACAAAACAAACACTTACATGTCTTTCAAAATACAAATAATACAGGTAAACCCCGGAAGAGTGTAAAAAGTAATGGTTTTACTGCTCCTTTGAAACCAAAATTACTATCAAATCCGATGTTTTCAAATGGAATTTTACAGCGGAAGTCAGTGAGGCAGGAGACAAGTATCAGTTCTTATGACATAAGACTAATAACAAAAGGTCATATGTCAAACAGCTATACCAACTTCCACATTTACCTAATATGTAAGCCTATATAATAGCTACAATAATTTTACGATGCTTTAAATTGATTGAAAAAAAGGCCATAAAGAGCTTTTTTTTGCACCTAAACAATAAGATTTTATAATATGGCACTCATGATCATGATCCTCTCATGGAAGAAGCCCTGCGATTGGTCGAGAGAGCCAAGGAGTAGCCATGCCGACCACTGCCCTTGCAGAGGTCAAAGGTATAGGGACTTTTGCATGGTCAAGGTCATACTCTGGAGGGCTTCTCTATAGCCCTGCATTCCTTCCTTAATCCACGTTTATTCTTCTCCAAAAAACGTCTAAAAATAGAATTTTTCCACCCAAGCAAAATCCGCATTTTGGGCTCGTTAAAAGTGCCTGAAAATATTACATGGCATGTACATAAATGGCGGTTTTTTGCAGGGGGAAATAAATATTTTTTATTCTTGTTAAAGTCCCGATTGCCCTCGTCCTATTTTGGGGGCAAGCAAGACGGTAAAAAAAAAGTAATCTTTTGGATTAATTTAGTGTTTTTATTTTTTAGCTTTTTAAGTCTTTTGTTAGGTTTTGGAAGGTTTAAAAATACGTAATGCATAGCCAATTAGTTTTTAACAATACATGTACTTAATAAAGTGTTCAATCAAGAAAAATATAGACAAGTTCAGCCAGTTAAGGCTCGTACAGGACGGAATATTTTTATATCGTTTCAAAATAAATGGTGTGGTTTGAGCACATTTTTTTTAGAATGCATGTAATACGATTTAGATGAAAATTGTGTACAAAAAAGGACTCTAAACAAAATTTGCGTTTGACGGGAATATTTTTTCTTAAAATATGTAGACGAATAGCATTTTTATCAGTTGCATGTTGCATTCAAAAAGTATTATCAACGAAATTCCTTGATTCCTGAATCAGTCTTGCAAGAATCGCCAAATCAAAAATGACTATCTTTTTTTTTGTCCATCGGAATCCATTGAATAAACAACCAAAACGTTTACTTTCAGCCTTTTCACAATTCCACAAAGGTTCAGTTCAAAAATGTGGAATTCGTATACAAATTGTAGATAGGAAGAATCCCTGTGGGAAATGAAAATGTAGCAAATGAACACACTTTTGTCCAGAAATAGATAATCAAAAAATAATAATTAAATAGGTACTCGTATATAGACAAACATCGTATATACATAAGTAAAAAAAAGTCTTTGGATAAAATTAACTTCAGTCTCTCCGAATTTCTCGGGCGAAGTGGATCTCTCTCTCTTTCTCTGATCAAAAGTTCTTGGGCAATTCTATTTTCTTCGCCACGTCCCTGGAATCAGTTGGGGTTATCAGACTTTGGAAGTTATTAAAAAGCTTTATTCTGGAACTCAAACTGATTCCCTGGTTGTGACTGGAGATTTTTCATCTTTGAAGGGATTTTTTTTAAGTCCGTTGACGCCAAGATTTTTCTTCCAACGCAACTCTACTGCTCCAGAAGTAATTGCAGAAATATTTCCAAAAATATTTCCAGAAGTATCTTCAGAAGCATTTCCAAAAGTATCTCCATAAACATTTCCAGATGTATTTTCGAAACCATTTCCAGAAGTATTTCCAGAAGTATTTTCAAAACAATTTCCAGAAGTATTTCCAGAAGCATCTCCAGAAGCATCGCCAAAAATACCTCCGTAAGCATTTTCGGAAGTATCTCCAGAAGCATTTCCAAAAGTAGCTCCACAAAGCATTTCTAAAAGTATCTCCAGAAGAATTTCCAGAAGTTTTTCCAAAAGTATTTCCATAAGTATTTCCCAAAGCGTCTCCAAAAGCATCTTCAGAAGTATTTCCAAAAGCATCTCCCGAAGTATTTCCAAAAGCATATACAAAAGCATCTTCAGAAGTATTTCCAAAAGCATCCCCAGAAGTATCTCCAGAAGATCTCACGACACTATCTGTGCCGTTTAGCGGGGGAAGAAAGGCATGGTATTCCTCAAAATCTTGGTATTATGTTTTCTTTCCCCGCCAAGTGGCAGGAGACCATCTGCGCAAAAATTGACACTCATATTCACAAAAAAAGAAGGAATTCGACCAAAAGCAATTTTTTTCCGACACTTTCCAAGTGGAGTTAATGGAAAGTGAGAAAAATGTGCTATAATTACGAGATTTTTCTTATTTTCCAATGACTCTATCTGCAAATGAATTACACCTCTCCGTACTTCTTCCCGGCCAGGTCATCCCCAGGGATTGTCCCTACCCTAGAAGGTGAGGCTTGCTAATGACCTTAAATGACACGGTATTATATTTCCCATAATTTAGTGTTTCCATTGTTCCACCACACTTCCAATGGTTGACAATGGCCTATAAAATAATAAAGAATACTTTTTTTTTATAAATAATTTTTCTTGACACTCCTTCTAGCATTGTATTCTCATCTTGGGGCAGGACCCAATCAGTAATGCATGGTTCCCCATTTAAATATGTATTATTTCTGTTTCAAAGAAAGGCAATTGGGCGTTGATCTAAAATAAATATTGTTTTCACTGAACACTGTAATTGAGGAGAGTTCTGAACCATTTTATTTGTTGTAACTTTTGTAACATTGAAAAAAAACGTACATATAAGAATGTAACTTGCTTTGGATGGACTGGGCTTTTTTTCTTTCGCATCTTTCCCCTAAACAAAAATGAAGATAAAAAAAACGTAGCTTATGCAGGTGATTTAAAAGGTATTTAGACCGAATACGTGCATAATGTGTGGAGATGAACACGTGTTTCACTCCAAAGTGCTTATACCTTTGTATATCTTCTGTATACACTTTTTTTCCCCCTAAAAAGTGTGTAAGTAAGTTTTGTATTTAGCTTAGAGGTGAATTTTTGTGTAGCCGAAAGAGTTAGCCGTTACCAAACACACATGCAGTCAGTCATCTCACAATCAGTCAAGAGTGCGGTGTGTGCAAGATCCGTAAAAGCAAAAAAAAAAAAAAAATGGTGTGTGATTTTTGCAGAGAGTGGTAAAAAATTTAAGAAGAGGATTCGTCTAGCTACAAAAAGGATTGTGTGGATGTTACAGGGGCGAAATAAGAATCTTTTTATACATATATTCCTTTCATAAATCCGACTCAGAGTTTAGTGCATGAAGAATCAGCGCAGCACAAAGACGACTTCGTCCCGAGTCACTGATTTATAGAGAATTTTTTTTTCTTTCACTTGCGAGCGGCTTAAAAAAATTTTTTTTTGGCAAAGAGTGTCCGCAAGGCCTAACAACATCAACGTTTTCTTGCGGTGGCCAAATTTTATTTTTTATTTTTTTTGGAGGGGTAAATAAAATTTTACGTCTAATCATTCGGGTGCGCCGGATTTGTGCAAGGACATCTGTTCGATACGTGTACAGTTTTTGCGAAAGCTTCCGGATTCGTTAACGGGAATTTTTAAGGAGAATTTCTGGATTCGTGCACGGGAATTTGAACGCAGATTTTCCGAATTCGTCCACGAGAATTTTTGCAGAGATTTTCCCGATCCGGATTTTTTGTGGAGAATTTCTGGATTCGTCCACGGGAGTTTTTACGGAGATTGTCCAGATCCGGAATTTTTGTGAAGAATTTCCTGATTTGTGCAAACAGAAATTTCCACGACGATTTTTCGACGTGCACAATTTTGCTGGAATTTCACCAGATTTCTCCAGAACTTCTGGGCCCTCCCGGACATCTTAGGATGCAAATCTACCAGCTCATATCCTGTGGGACACATTTTGGACATTCTGTGTAGTACCATAATGAGAAGGAGAAGAAAGAGGATTTTTAATTTTTTTAGCAAAGGAATTTTTTCGGCAGTGATTTTAGACATTTATAGTACTAGAATTGAAGGTGAAAGAAACAAACACTGAAAAATTTGTCAATAGTGACAGACTGACACGTTTGTCATGTTTCCGGGTGTACTTACGGCAGCCGCCAGAAGGAATCTGCAGATGTACTCTTACATCCTTTTCCTCTTGTTCTTCATACACTTTTACCCCTTTGGTAAGTTCCCTTGTACAATGTCATTAACGCGTGTAAGAAAAAGCTTGTCAAGTCGCAAGAATTTTAGTAGGTCCTGTTTTGACTTAAATAATGTGTTACAAGCACTTGTTAAACCCTCTTGGGACCTTCCTTTTCCTAATCTCTCATCTTCTTTAACATTGTCACATATGTCGCATTTTAACTATATAGAAGGTAAACTGTATACAAGGTATTTATATTAAGGAAAAAAATGTCGACAAAGATGCTAAAGATTGAGTTCCGACATTTTTCTTGGGAAAACCAATAATTAAATATGAAAGTGCGGGGGTGCCACTTAATTTTTACGACCATTTCAAGGCTTCACAGCGAGAGGTTAAAATTATTCGCCTGATTTAGGAAAATTTCCTCTCTCCCTCTCTCTCTCTTTATGGCAAAAGGTATTAATTTACTCTCACCATTCCGGATGGATAGTAAAGGGTTAAGGAAAAAGCGAAATGGCTGTGCATTTCTATTTATTATGACAGTTTACATGCAGACAAACAAATTTTTTGCCTTGTATAAACAATTTTTTTTTTTTACTTTCGTAAACAAATTTTGTATTTTTTTCACTTCTCTGACATTTACTTCCTTGTCGTGACATTTCACCTTTGTTTTGTTCCTATTTATTGACAAATGTTTCCCTAATGAGAAACACGCACAGTCGGATTCTCCCCCTTTCTCTTTCTTATTGACATTTGCCCAATTTCCCCCCCTTTGGGCAATAACTTTATTGCCAACTCCTGACCTTTAAGGAGGATAATGACGTACTTTAATCGGGATTTTTGAATTTTAATGCATTCACGACTCATCATTAAAGAAAAAATGATTCCATATTTAACCCTTTTAATGTAGAACCAAGCACATTTTCTGCAATGATTCCACCTGCCCCTCTCTTTCCGTGTCCTTGACTTTGTTGACCCAATTGTTCCTTTAATTATCTTTCTTCTTTAGCAGCTTATAAAAAGGTCCAATTACGTGTATCATTTTTATACTGAAATCTTATATATCTATTAAACGATATGCACAACAAAGTGGGCTAACGCATTTTTGGCTACATAATAAAGGCTTATAAAAAGAATGAAAAAAAGGGATTGTTTTTTTGTTCAGACATTCCTATGTCATCGTAATTTACATTGTTAGAAGAAGATGAGATGGGCGGATATGAATGGGTATTTAAGAGAATTGTATCTGGTAAATATGGCAAAATATCTTGCAAAATAGCAAATATTTTATATCGTAAAAGGGTAAGATTTTATCTGGTTAAAATGCTAAAAGTTTATCTGGTAGAGAGGTTTAATGGTAAAACTTTTCTGGTCAAATATTCAAAAGACTCCGTCACAGAGGCACTTCACACTTCACTTTCCTTCTCTGAACGTGGAGTGACAATCAGGGAAGTAAATAGAGTTTGGCAAAGAAGAAAAAGGGTTAGAAAATATCCTTTCTTCCGCACCTTCATTGTTTACAAAAAAAATTGTTAGCATGCAAAAAAAAAAAATTGTTAGCATATCTCTTTGTTGACACTGATATCGTATACGGGCGTCCTTTTGTTACGTTTCCCCCTTTTAACAGCTCTCTCGATAGGTATCAGGTTAAAACAGTGAAAAAAAAAGTATTTAAAAGTAAAGATGAGCATGCAGAAAAATAGGTACATATTTATACATATATGGATATACCTACAGGTATGTATATCTATATATGTAATACATGTGTGTCAGTGTGGTGTAAAAGCCCATAAAATGGGGTCAGTGAGCTGAGCTATTTCTTGCTGTCATGAGCATAACTGGCCATTGCTATGGGCTTAACACAAAAAATGGATCTAACCTTAGATGACCAGAACTTAAAATGTCTGTTTACACACATGCGTTTTCGCATATAAAATTTCTGTATAAAAAAAATCCGTCCTTTTTTCATCAGTTTTTTTTTTTGTGGAGATATGATAAGATGTATGAAAGAAAGGAAGATCTCAAATATATACAGGGGGTAAATAGGAAGAATCTACGCCTGTCACACATTTGAGAACTCATCACGAGCTGTCAAGGGAGATTAGTGTGTGATCTACCTTTTTGCCCAAATGCTCACATGCTATGGTCAGTCAGGAGTCTGACATTGTTTTTTTTAAGAAGAGTAATATGAGAATTTAAAGTACTACTTAAAATGTATGGCTTGTTTAAAAGGGATAAGAAAAAAGACCCTAAATGAGCATTAGATGATTTTATGAAGGCAGTTAATGTAGTAATTTCCCAGCGTTTTTTGTTCCTTATTACCATCTTCCTGGGGATTTTTGGGATGTTTTTAATTACGCTCTGGCCTTGTCATGGTTGAAGGGATGCTGGGAAGGAGCGCAGAAAATGTTTTAATTTAGAGCAGATTTTATTAATGTTCTTTATTTTCTCTAAGCTGTCGAACTTTTTTGACCTTTTTTATTTCAGAAATTTCGCATGCTAAATACTAAATAAAAAAATTTCAATGCATTAGACGCCAAAAATTTAGCCATGCATTAGATACAAAAATTTAGCAATGCATTAGACGCCAAAAATGTAAAGCAATGCATTAAACACCAAAAATTTAGCAGTGCATTAGAAACTAAAAATTTAGCAAGGCATAAGACATCAAAAATTTAGCAAGGCATTAGACACCAAAAATACAGCAATTCATGAGACACCAAAATTTAGCAATTCATTCGACACCAAAAATTTAGCAATTCATTAGACGCCAAAAATTTAGCAAGCGTGTTAAACACAACAGATTTCGCTATATGCGTTAAACACTACACATTTCCTATAGCGTTGAAGAGAAATTTTGCATGTTGCTAATATATGTTTACATGGAATTTGGCATTGCACATTGCTAACAAATTTCGTAGGACAGAAAAACAAAAATTTCGCATGAACGTTAGCAGTAAAGAGAAATTTTGTATGGCGTTAAACGCATTTTAATTCTTTTAGATCAAAGCTGAAAAATCAGTTTTGGAAGAAATAAATGTGTACTTAATGAATTGTTTTGATATAAGCCAAGGCAGATTTAATTCCCAATTAAACGTTAAGGTTTTCAGATCACATTCAATGAAAGTTGCTTTGATATTAAATGCACTATAAGTATTTTATAACTCGGAATAGAAGGGGTGACATGTAAAAGGATTAGCCATGATTAGTACTTTTTCATACATTTTTTATAATGATCATAAGATTCAACGGCATTTATTGTGGCTTTCATCCTTCGCCGTAATTATTTAACAGGAATTAAAACCTCAATTTTTTTTTGAGACCGCTTCGTATGAGATGAACCTTAAAAAGGAACATCATTGTGCAATATCTCACTCAATCCCACTAAATTACAGGTGTGTATAATTGGACTGGGCCATAATACATAAACACGGATGCGGTGAGTGAGCATCGCAAGGAAAGTTATGAGGGATTTATTGACTTACGGCAGTTTTTCTACCTTTTGATATTGTCATGCTTGGGCTATTTCATGCGATTATTTCTGTTTTTTTGAAATGTGCAGCACTAAAAACACTCCAACTTGAGTCCGTCCACGGTAAATCTAGAAATTTGACGTATTTTTTGGGGGCCATAAAGAACGTTTTATGGCTACAAATTTACTAGGAAAATGTCTTTATTTTTTATTTTAAGCGCAGTTATTACATAAAATCGCACAATTGTAAAATAGCAAGTTGAAAAAAAATATTATTTTGCCCTAATCATGCTATCGGACAGTTAATGTTGAGCAAAAAAAAGGAATTTTTTGTGATATTGACGTAATGCCACTCTTGCTGTGAAATGCCCAATAAATTCCCATAATTTTATCGGTGAAAATTCCCATTAATTCCTTTGGATTCCTTTTTTTGAACGTTCACAGCCGTATCCAAAGAACTACAGGCCATAAGTCCCTACAATGGCTATGATATCGGGAGTATTTGGAGTTCCTCAAATTCCTTGGGGTCATCGGCCAACGCCACGCCCGCCGCTCCACAAAATCCATATGATATCGGAAATATTTGGAGTGCCTCCAATTTCCTGGAGCCTTCCGCGGCGAATAATTTACCCTGGATTCCAATCATTAGCAGGAATCCTTATCCTGTTCAAGAGCAACAGACAGAGCGTCCAAAGAAGAGACGGAAGAAGAAAAAGAAGAAGATACCAGAGGCTTCGGAAGAGCAGGATACTAATGTATCCAAGTCAGACTTTATTACCAGTAGTGTGAGCGTTACAGGTAAAAAAAAAAAGACGATTTTGGATACTTTTGGATATTATTGGATTCCTTTACATGCTTTTGGATGCTTTTGCATGTTTTTGGAGGCTTTTTGATATTTTTGGATGCTTTTTGATATTTTTGGATGCTTTTTGATATTTTTGGATGCTTTTTGATATTTTTG
>JAQGBT010001774.1:0-28856 GCA_034698585.1 Disparrhopalites patrizii | reverse complement strand
AGTAAGAAAATCAAGGAAAAGAGAAAGTAAGAAAATCAAGGAAAAGAGAAAGCAAGAAAATCAAGGAAAAGAGAAAGCAAGAAAATCAAGGAATAGAGAAAGTAAGAAAATCAAGGAAAAGAGAAAGTAAGAAAATCAAGGAAAAGAGAAAGCAAGAAAATCAAGGAAAAGAGAAAGTAAGAAAATCAAAGCAAATAAAAAGTAAACACAACAAAGAATAGAGAAAGTAAGAAAATCAAATAAAGAAAGAACCAAATGACAGAAAAAAGACTGTAAGAAAATCAAAGCAAATAAAAAGCAAACCAAAATAAAGAATAGAGAAATTAGGAAAAAGATAATAAAAAGACAGGAAAAAGAATGTAAGCAAAAGAGCCTAAACAAAGAGAAAAACAAGAATGTAAGGGGCAAGGAAGAGAAAAGAGAAAGGAAGGAATTGAAAAAGTGAAAGAAAGAAAAAGCAAAAAAAAAAAACAGGAGGAAAGCAATAGGGAATCTGGGGAAGGTATGCCTAACCTATAATACGAGGTTGGTAAGGGATAAAAAATATTATTTTTAGCTACCCAAGCCATGTCTTCTAAGATATTTAAATTGGATTTGGCAATGTTGAATTTTTTTCCTTTACTCTGTCAAAGGGAAATATATATGGGATAAGGAGACAGAGATAAAAAAAAATTTTTTTTAGCAAGTCATAATAATATGCAATGTATTAGGGGAAAAAGAAGAGGGGGAGGGGGAGGGAGAGGGAGAAGATGTGAGAGAGACGCAGGGATGTGAGATGATGACATTATTTGAGTTTGGTTCCACCCTGCTGCCGCTCTCGCTCTGATACTGCACTGCAGGTAATGAATTGAAGGGGACGTGAGAGGGAAAAGGATTGGAGGGGCCAAAGAAGGAAAGAGGGACACCTCCAAGAAATTCAAACGGGAGGGAAAAGGAGAATGACAAAAAAGGATTTTTTCCCTCTCACTCTCTTCCGCGAAAATAATATTTTATTCTGCATGTTGTCCATGTATTGTAAATCAAAGTTACGAGGTGATTTGATTTTTTTTGGGGGGTCTCTCACTCTTTCTCTCCCATTTCTCTCTCTCTCTTTTCCATTCCTTCAAACCATTCTTGAATCTCTCTCTCTCCCTTGGTTGTTGGCATTCCCTTCGGTGAAAAAGTCGACATGGTGGAAAATAGTTGAAGAAATTCGCAAGTTTCCATTTTGATTCTTTGCTCCTTCACTCACTCACTCACTTCTCATCTCTTTTGCTCGCCTCGTGAGTTTTTACACCTGGTGGATTCCGAGGAAATAGCTTCCATTCTACTCTCCTGTCCAATCTTTCTTCCAACCTACTTTCCTACTTTTTTTCACAGTTTTTTTTACTTCCCCTAATTCGCACCTTATGCTGCCTTATTTCACTCTCAATGCATCCCTCTCTGTGTCTCGGATTTTTTTTTCGGTTGATTTTTTCTCGTTTCTCTCTGACGAGTTCTCTGCATGAGCTATTTTTGCTCACTCTTTCTCTCTTTCTTTCTCCGTCCTTATTTACCTCTCTTTCTTTGTCTCACAATTTTTATCTCCTTCTCTCTGTTTATTTCTCTAAGTCATTATCCTTTCTTTATCTCGGGCTTTCTCCCTTTGTCTCCCTGCTTCCTTCCATTTCTCTCTTTCTTGAATTTCTTTCTTATTCTCTCTTTCTTTCTTATTCTCTCTCTTTCTCTCTTTGGAATTATTTCTTTTCTTTTCTCTCTCTTTCTCTCTTTGGAATTATTTATTTTATTTTCTCCCTCTTTCTCTCTCTGAAATTATTTCTTCCTTATTGTCTCTCTTTTTATCAATTTCTTTCTTGTTCTCTATTTCTCTCTCTTTCTTTCTTATTCTCTCTCTTTCTCTCTTTGAAATTATTTCTTTCTTATTCTCTCTCTTTCTCTCTTTGAAATTATTTCTTTCTTATTCTCTCTCTTTCTCTCATTCTATCAATTTCTTTCTTGTCTCTCTTTCTCTGCTTCTATCAATTTCTTCCTTATTCTCTCTCTTTCTCTCATTCTATCGATTTCTTTCTTGTCTCTCTTTCTCTGCTTCTATCAATTTCTTCCTTATTCTATCTCTTGCTCTCTCTCCACAATTTCTTTCTTCTTCTCTCGCTTCCTCCGTATTTTCCTCTGGTTTTCTTCCTTCATCATTATTTTCATCTCTTTCTCTCTCTCTTTCTTTCCCTTTTTCCCTATTTCCCCATATTTTTGTCTTTCCCGTTTCGATTCTCTGTCTGCCGTTGTTTCTCTCGTTCTTTCTTCGGCTTTCGTCTCCATGTACTTTCTCATTTGCTTATATATACAATGATCATCTTGCTCGTCTCATTTCTGTCTCTCTAATTGTCTTAGATTTTGTCTTATTGTCATTTTCTTGATTTACAGCTTTCAAATTTTCGCCATACGTTTTACTCTTTGTTTTCTAATTTTATTACTGCTGCCCACGCCAGTCGGGTGTACCTATTTGGGAATGCCCATTTAATTTTTCTGAACTCTTAGCAATTTGCTGGTGATATTTTTCAATACATTTATCTTTTTTCTGGCTTTTAATAATGTATTGCTCTCGTTTTTCTTTCTCCATTTAAAACAGCTCCCTTTTATACGATCTGGGACTTAAGGAGTAGAAGCTATGTTGATAGATCTTTGTTCCATTTGAAAAAAGAGATACGGACAACATCTTGCCGCAATGTGTGCATACGCGGTAATAAAAGAGTGAAACAAGATTATTCTCGCCCGTAATATCTCTTTGTACTTATGCTTTGGTGAATAATTTTTGCATTAAGTGCGCGTCCAGGCACAGATACAACACATTTATATTTTTACACTTTTCTTAAACGAAAATTGTACACCCACAACAAATTTTATACACAAAACAAAATCGATTGAACCTGAAACTTTGGTATTATTTATTTGCTGCTCAATCTTGCCGCCGCTCACATTTTGTATTAACAATTATTTTGCTTCACCGTTATATAGATTCTAGGGCAATTTGCGCAGGTAAATCAAATTCATTTTGAAACACGATTATGTATTTAGATTTTATTAGAATGTAAATCAAACTTACAATTAGTACGAATAATGATTACTTTTCCAAAAATACAAATCTGAAATTCTGTACATATGTTACATACACATATGTATGTATACATAATTACATATGTGTATATACATATGTATACATACGCTGTAATGTATACGAAAGGCAAGTCGAAACGAAAAATTGGCAAAGGTGCCCAAGAGACATTAAGTAAAAGTATCGAAGATAGCCAAAGAAAGGAGAAAAGAACAAGAAAGTACATACGAGAAATCGTAAGCAAGAGTGAGGGACTAATGACGAAGGAGAAAGGAAGGTAGCAACAAAGCAAGAAAGAGAGAAAAAAGAGAGAGAGCAAAATACAAAGAGAGAAGGAAAGAAAAAAGAAAGTGGCAGAAAAAGAAAAGGCAGACAAAGAGAAAGACAAATAAGGAGATAAAAATCGAACAACAGGAAAAAAAGAAAGAGAGAAAAATAAAAACAGAGAAGAAAGCAAAAATAAAAGAGACAGAAAAAGAAAAACAGAGAAGAAAAGAAAAAACAGAAAGCAAAAACAAAAAATGAGAAATAAAAAAAACAGAGAAGAAAGGAAAAAACAGAAAGCAAAAACAAAAAACGAGAAAAAAGGAAAAACAGAGAAGAAAGGAAGAAACTGAAAGCAAAAACAAAAAATGAGAGAAAAGGAAAAACAGAAAGCAAACACAAAAAATGAGAGAAAAGGAAAAACAGAGAAGAAAGGAAAAAACAGAAAGCAAACACAAAAAATGAGAGAAAAGGAAAAACAGAGAAGAAAGGAAAAAACAGAAAGCAAACACAAAAAATGAGAGAAAACGAAAAACAGAAAGCAAAAACAAAAAATGAGAGAAAACGAAAAACAAAAAATGAGAGAAAAGGAAAAACAAAAAACGAAATCAGAGAAAAATAAGGAAGAAAAACAGAGAAGAAGGGAAAAACAGAAAGCAAAAAAATAAGAAATCAGAGAAAAATAAGGGGAAAAAAGAGGATTAATAACAGGCAGAAAAGGAAATAGACTGAGAAGACAGAGAGAAAGTGTGTGTGAGATAGAAAGTAAGACAAAATGTGAAGAAAACGTGGAGCAAAATATTATATTGGAAAATATAGGAATAGCAAGGAATATTGAGAAAGTGAAGGACTTTCGTGATTTGAACTTTTCATCTCCGGTCTGCATATGAGGATGAGTAGGAGGAGGCGACAAAAATTGGAGGGTTGAAGAGAAAAAAAAATCTTTATGGAATCTATTAAAGAGACAGCCAATGCCATCAAATCATCACATTCACACTCCATCTACATATTTCACCCATATAAATGACGTCCATATTATGCATACATAAATACCTCACACACCATGTATTATTCCCTCTCATACTCAAGTGTGTTCGGGTGGGGACGCGGATCCCTTTAAAATTCAACCACCCAGCTCATGTGGTCATATTCTTATGCAAAGGAGTAAATACGGCCGTGAATGGAAAAGGATCTCTTATGTAAGGGGGAAAGAGGGAGAGAGAGAGAGAAGGAATCATAATCATAGTAATGTGCCACTGGGAAATAGATATAAAGGGGGAGAATAGGAGTGTGTCAATGCTTGAGTGAGTTCCATTGCACTTCGCCTTCTCCTCCCAAGACTTTCCTCTTTCCCTCCCTTTTTCCTGTATTTGCACATGTAATTTCCATCCCAGATCTCTCCGGCCTACACCTATTACCTTCCTATTCCCTAGGCATGCATGGTGCCATTCGCCCTCCTCCATCTTCGTCTCTCTCAATCTCTCTTTTTCTCTCTTTCTATATCTTCCTCCCTCTCTTTCTCTCTCGCTTTCTCTCTCTCGCTTTCTCTCTCTTTCTCTCTCTCTTTTCTCCCTTTCTCCCTCTTTTTTTCTCTCTTTTTCTCTGTTTCTCTCTCTCTTTCTCTCTGGTTCTCCCTCTTTCTCTCTTTTGCTCTATATATCACTCCTTCTTACTTTTCGTTTGTATCTCTCTCTTTTTGTCGTCCTCTCTCTTTCTTTCTCTTGCTCTTGCTCACATCTCTCTTGCTTTCTTTTTCTTTATCGCACTCTCGCTCACTTTTTCTGTATCTTTTTTCTCTTTCTTTCTTTATGTATCCCTCCCTTTCTCTCTTTATTTGCCTGTCTCTCTTTATCTCCGTCTCTTTCTCTCTTTATCTCTCTCTCTCTCTTTCTGTTCATTTCTCTCTCTATTTCTCTTTCTTTCTCCGTTTCTCTCTGTTTATCTCTCTTTGTCTTCTTTTTAGTTTTAATTTTCATAACTTTTTATCAGTTTCTTACCCTAATTCTTTCTTCATATCTCTCTTACTCTTCCTTTATATATATATCTCTCTCCTTTCTCTCTTTTTGTCTCTTCATTTCTTTTTGTCTCTTCATCTCTTCGTTTGTGTCTCTCTACCTCTTCATTTGTCTCTTTCTCTTCGTTTGTGCCTCTCTTCCTCTTCCTTTGTCTCTCGTTCTCTTCGCTTGTCCCTCTCTTTCTCTTCGGTTGTGTCTCTCTTCCTCTGCGTTTGTCTCTCTCTTCCTATGCGTTTGTCGCTCTCTTTCTCTGCATTTATCTATCTGTTTCTCTTCATGTCTCTTTCTTTCTCTTCGTGTCTCTCTCTCTTTCTCTTCGTTTGTCTCTCTCTCTTTCCCGTCTCCTACTTTCTCCACCTTTTTCTCTTAATTTATTTCTGTCAACCGTTCTCTTATACTCTCTCTCTCTCTCTATTTCTTATTTTCTCCGTTTCCCTTCCTTTTTTCCTCATTTTCTCTGTTTGTATATGTTTCGTTCTTTTTTTTCTTTTTGCTCTTTTTTCTGTGTCTCGTTTTCTATTTTGCTCTTGTTTCTTTCCTTCTCACTCTCTTTTTCACAGTATTTCTCCCGCGCTTTCCCCTCCGTTCTCTTTCCCTCTGTCTCTGTCTCTCTCTCGTTCAGCCTCTCTCTCACTCTGCAAGAATACTATCAGAATTATTTTCATGCATGGGAGATTTTTGAAAGTCTCTCTCTCTCTCTCTCTCTCTCTCCTTTGCCATTTGAGTTTTTTTCCTTCCACCACACCGGGACTCTCCTCCTCTCCCATCTCCTCTGCATAAATACATGTGAAATTGTTGGCCATGTACCTTCCTTCATTTTTTGGGGGCTTTCTCCCCATCTCCTCCATTTTGCTATTTGGCACCTACTGACTCCCTTCCCAAATTCTCCTCCTTTCCCTTTTAATGGTTTGCATCATTTCTCTTGTTCACTGGTGCCTGCACGCAGCATTTGTTTTTTTGAACGGTTCCTGCATGATTTTTTGATGATTCCCGGTGAACTTTCTCATTTTTCGCTCTCATTTGCTGGCACTTTATATTTTTTTGCTTTCTTTTTTTTCCTCTTTCTTCCTCGTTTTTCTCTCTTTGCCTTGATCAATCTTTATCTCTCTACTCGTGTCTCTCTGTCTCGCTTTGTGGCTACTTCTTCCTTTCGTTTTGTCTCGGTTCTTTAAGGAATCCTCAATTTTAATTTTGTCTACTGTTAAGCTCGTTTTGGCGCGTTTTTCGGTTGATTTTTTTCCTTGTATTTTTTCCCTTTTTCTACCATACTGTACGTTTTTAAACCACTTTTTGGAGCTATAATCCTTGGTCTTAGAGCATTTTCTCCTTAGATTTGATATTGTACAATGTATTATCTATCTGTGGTTGTTCACATTGTCAAAAAAAAACTATTATTTCTCCCTTTTTTGGCAGCTCTTTTGTCCTAAATCACACCTACTCGTTATGCCCTTTTTAGCTTTCTCTTTTCTCCTCATTAACTTTCTCCCCGTATTTTAAGTCTGGCATTCCAAGTGTGGTCTATGAATCTACAATGTAATTCTTTCTCCCGTGTTCTTTTTCCCAATCTTTATATATTCCTCCAGCCCGTGCTTTGGCGGGTAAAAGGAGTTGCGTAAATCTTGGGAAGAGACCCATTTGTCATCCCACAACAATATACTATGAGTAACTCCCCGGGTAAAATATGCCCACCAAATGCACCATGAGATTGTATAGGGCGTGGGGGCATAAAAAGGGATCCTTTGGCGGTAGGTGGGTCGTGTGGGCATAATAATGTCTAATCTTCCACGTGGTTACATTCATAAATTAGGCGAAAAATTAACAATTTTTCTTCTCTGGATTTTTTGTATGCATTCTTCCGCTTCTTGCACTCCTATCAATTTTCTCTCTTGTCCTTTGGTTATTTATAGCACATTTCCCCCTCCCACACACTTTCTCTTTTGCGTAAAGAGAGCATTCACAAATATTTGCTTTAGACCGCCCACCCTCCGTGTTTTTGGGAGTGGTGAGAGGGTGTCGAATGTCAATTGAGGTCTGTGTGCATATCCGGTGGATTTACATGGGGAAATTTATTCCCGGGGCCTACTTGGTATGCATAAGATTTCATGGAGGGAAGAAATGAATAGATAGATATTGCTCAGGAAATTCTTGTTTTAGAAACCATAAATTTCATAATGCATAAGAAGTATTGCAAACACAAGGTGAATTTGGAAAGGGAATAACTCCTATGAAAAAAATTAAAATCGGGAAAATAAGACCATTTTAGCATTTTTAAATGCTATTCTAAAATACTTAGAGATTCAGAATTATTGGAACAACTAGATAAATTAAGTTTACAAATTTTAGAAAAATTAGAAATCAGATTTATTGGGCAAATTCAAACTTCAGGAAAATGGAAAATGAGGAAAAATCATAAGGGGTAAAATTAACAATAATCAATTGTAACAAAAATATTTCAAATTGTTTTTGGGATAATTGGAAACATTTAAATTCTAGGAACACCGAATAATTACTATCTCTGTGAAAATGTGAAAGGAATTAATTATTTTGAAATATTTTGTATATTTACTACTTTAGATTCATCAAAAAAAATTAAAGGAGGCAGGTCATTAGAAAATTTGAAGGACCCTTTGAATTATCAAAATATTAGATACTCAAAATTATTGGGATAACTGGATGAATTAATTTTACAAATTTTAGAAAAAAAGGAAAGTCAGATTTATTGGGAAAATTATAACTTTTAGAAAATTAAAAATAGAACAAACTTACAAGAAAAACTTGGAACATTTATAAACAAACCACTGGAATAAATTAGAAAACTTTAAAAACGAAAAATCCCAAATCCCAAAACAAATTTAATCTACAAATATAAAAACTAAAAGGTCGGTAATTACATTCAAAAATAGTTGCATTATTGAAATTCAAAATTTAAATCACCAAAACAAATTAAAAAATGTGAAATTAAATACGTCAAAACCACACAAGCTAAAACGATTGGAAATTTAAAGATAATTAAATTTAAAATATTATTTAAAAACTAAAGAAAAATTGATTGCCAAATGAAACTTAAGGTGTTAACTTATTTTAAGTTTGAAAAAAAAATTCTCCGAATGCTAGCATATAATTTCCTATAGAATTCTCTATAACGGTTGTACGTTGTAGGTCACAATGACATGCTTATTTATTATTAACCGTCAAAGACAGTGTATTGACTCCCAAAAATACATATGTATGAAATAGGTACATACATAATACATATATATGTATATCCTAAATACTTTGTACAGTCTATTCACTCTATAACGGACTCCCTTACATCTGTAATCGGACATCTGTAATGGTGGCAGAAAAAAATGCTCCTCTCAAAAACTTTCTCCGAGTGTCAACATATAAATTGTTGTTTTCTATAACGGCTTTTCGCTACAACGAGGAAAATTTGCTGACTAAGGGAAACCGTCATGAAGAGAATCGACTACGGTAGGAGTTAAGCAGCGTACTCTCCCTATAACGGCCCTCCTTATAAGAGTTTTCACTCAATAACAGCAGCAAAAAATGCTCCCCCCAAAAACTTTCTCCAATTGTTAACATAGAAAATCATGTTCTCTATAACGGTTCTTCCCTATAACGGGCAAAGTTTGCTGCTTTATAGGGTGCTGTTATCGGGAGAGTCGACTGTATACTCTAATATATATCCCCAAAAAATGCGAAAGAAACTCCAGGAAGAGGAAGTAGCCCGACCAATTGATCTTGGAAAAAAAAAATAGAAAAAAAATCAAACAAATAAAGAAAAATGGGACTTACAGTGACTCCATCTCCTGAATTGCGAACCACACAAGGGATGAGTGCATTGCTCCTGATTTGTGCCGTAAGTTCAGTGGAGTTGTCCGTGAGGAAGGGACTTGGTGGGGAATCCACGGGATTCAACGACAAGGATGATGATGATCCTCCCGCTCCTGATAATAATGATGATGATGAGGCGGCGGAGGAGGAGGAGGAAGCAGCCGCGGCGGCGGCGGAGGAGGCGGAAATAGATGAGTTCTCCGCCGCTGACATTGACCGATCTTTCCCCACTCCTTTGTAGGTCTCGGGGAAAGCCCCTTTGCTCTGGACGAGGAAGGGGCCGGTGGGCGGGGGGACGGTGGAGCCCAATGTCCCCACCCGACGCACTCGTGTCACTCCCAATTCCGTCGTCGTCGACGTCCCCACAAGCGCCCCGTTCAATGACAAGGAATTGTTGCTCCGATTGTTCTTGTCCAATGAGCCTGCAAAATACCAAAAACAACCACAAATATACATTAGCAATCGGCCTCTCACGTCTATTTCCGTATTGTATACATATGTACGTCCGTGTATGCAGGGCACTCGTGCAAGAACATGCACATCCATGACTTAATATGTATTTCCAAATATGCATATGTACATCAATGTATTAACACGTACAGCCATGTATTAGTATGTAGAGCCATGTATTGATATGTACATCCATGTATTAACATGTGCAGCCATTGACTTACAAATACGCCACATGTAAAAGGCGTTTGGAGCTGATATTTTTTTCACAGATGCATCACCTTGGGTAATCACCAAATATATAAAAAATTTGGGCCAGTTCGATCTACAGCACGAAAGAAAATTTTTCTAAATCTTATGGGATTTAGCATTGTGAAAACCTCCATTTTCCGTTTCGACAGCTCCAGGCTACACCCAGTTCCCCGTATATATGCGCCTATAGCCACATGCATATGGCGTTTTACCTCGTCTCTTCACTGTTTCTCGCTGTTTCTCTCCCTTTCGTCTCTCTATACCTCTCCCATTCTTCGCACTCATTCTCTATCTTGTCTCGCTCTTTTGTCTCGCTCTCTCTTTTTTCTCGCTCTTTTGTCTCGCTCTCTCTTTTTTCTCGCTCTTTTGTGTCGCCATCTCTCTCTTTTTTATCAAGAGCGATATGACGAGAAAAAAAGTGATATGGCGAGAAAAAAGAGCGAGACAGAGTGTTTTACCTCATTCAAAACCAGGGCTTCAACCACGTGGGGTCCGGGGGCTCAAACCCCACCACTTTTTATTTGGAATACCTCCTGCTTTATTTGGGGAAAAAACAGTTAAATAAACAGTCAACTGGTATTACATTTAAGTATATATTTATTTAATTATTCCAAAAATTATCATAACTTGTGAAATTATGGTTTCCGGCCAGATGAAAACTACTGGAATTGTAATCCAAATCTTCTCGATAGTTGCTCCACCTGAAAATCCGATCTAAAAAAGCATATCTATCTGGTCGTACGCTGATGTTATAAAACGCCAAAATTGGGTCATTGGAATCACACAGTATTTTAATTCTTTGATTTTGCAACTTACTACGGGAGACAACGGGCGCCATACCCCAGCCAAAGGTGCCATGCCCCGCCAACGGGCTTCATGCTTCGGCAAGCTCGTCATGCCGCGATCAAAGGTTCGGGCTTCATGCCCCGTTCAAGGGCTCGCGCTTAATGCCCCGACCACGGGCATCATGCCCCGACCACCATCATGTACACCCATGTAAGCTTATGTATATAAGCTCTTGCAGTATATTCCCTCTAATGGCTCTCCCTACAACAATTTCCGCCCTATAACGCCCTCCCCAAATCCCCCCAAAATATCTCCAATGCTAAAATCCTACTCTATAACGGCGATTTTATCTCGGATTTGTCTCTTAAACGGGGAAGTTTTGAATCCCCCGCCATTAAGCATGTTTCCCTATAACGGCTTTAGGACATGCCAGTCCATACTTTGCTCCCTACAGCGGTATTTTCTCCAGTTTTGAATCCACCGCCATTATGAATCTTTCTCTATAACGGTTTTAGGTCCCAACTGTGCATACTTCTCTCTATAACTGCGTTTTTGGAATAACGGGCTGGTTTTCCGGACATTACAGGCTTACGGGTTTCTCTGTAACGGTTTTGTACTATTCCATATATGGGGTTTTTCCTATAACGGATAAATGGAGCTGCTTTTTTCGAAATCGTTGTAGAGAGTGTGGACTGTATGTACATCCATGTGTTTACATGTACACACATGTATTCATATGGACACTATTGTATTCATATGTACATTCACGTATACATATGTACGCCCATGTATTTTATTATATGCACAGTCTTATTGCGTCCATATGTACACGCATGTTTTTACATGTACACACATCTATTCATATGTGCATTGATGCATACATACATATGTACGCCCTATATGCATATGTGTGCCTATATAAACCAGGGAAAAGAGGTAAAAATGACCCCACTCATCCCTAAAACCCGCGGAAGCTTCCCCCGATAAAAAACATTTTACATGGCATGGATGGAGGAAATGCCCGGGTTAAATAGGTGGCTTTTAGCAACACCAAATGCACGGACATTTTTCTTCCGCTCTCCCTCTCCTCCCTTCTTTTGTCGAGGGGAAAGTAAGGCACTTTGAGAGAGAGAGAGAGAGGAAGTGTTCCCTTTTATACTACACCGTAATTCTTCTTTTTATACTTCCGTCTCCAGTTACCCCACAACCTTGTTTTTTTGGCCTGCTTGTACAACACTATACAGGATTTTGTCGGTCTTCGCAAATTTTTGGGGTATTTCCCCTTAAAAATCCTTCTTGGGGTTGTATCCTCCGAGTATATCTTCGTTAGGGAGTTCTATTCAGTTTTGCTGTATTCATGGGCTTATCTCCACATCCACTTTTACTTCAGCTTGTCTCTCTAAATCATTTCCTTGTACCTACTTTTTGGAGATCTTTTGGACCGGTGACCTGTTTTTGGATGTACTCTGGGGTTAGTTCGTGGTTTCTGATCTTTTGGGGCTTAATTATCTGGTATTTTTTCTTTTTATTGTATTTCTCTGCATCTTTTTGCTTGTTTTTAAAGGGTGCGGCTCTCTTTAATTTTCTCGTTGCTTCCTGATTTTTGTCTCCTTGTATCTACTATTTTGTTCCTCTTTTCGAATGCATTGGATTTTTTTTATCACGCTGATCTTTCCTATGGCTATTTTCTCTTCTTTTGGTTCTTCGCCTTTATTTTCTTGTTATTTTCTCTCTTTTTCTTTACATTCTTGTTACTTTCTCTCTTTTCCTTTCATTGCTATTTTCTCTGTTTCTTTCGCTGTTTTGCTCTTTTCTTCATGTTTTTTCTCGCTATGTCGTTGCTACTTTCTCCCTTTTGTTCATTCCTTTTTATGTTTCTTTCATTGCTACTTTCTCTCGGTCTTTTACTGTTTTTCCTTTTGTTCTTCCACTGTTTTTATTTCGCTTTATTTCCTTTTCTTTGCTATTAATTCCCTCTCGTCGTTTCATTCTTTTATCTCGTTTTATTTCACTTTTTTCTACTAATAATTCTGTCTTTTCTCGTTCTATGATTGATATTAATTCTCTTTTTCTCTCTTTTTTCTTTAATTGTTATTAATTCGTTGTCTGTTCTATTTTATCTTTATTTAATTGCTATTAATTCGTTGTCTGTTCTATTTTCTCTTTGTTGAATTGCTATTTTTCTCTTTTTTTGATTGCTATTATTTCTTTCTCTTTGTTGAATTGCTATTTTTCTCTTTTTTTGATTGCTATTATTTCTTTCTCTTTGTTGAATTGCTATTTTTCTCTTTTTTTGATTGCTATTATTTCTTTCTCTTTGTTGAATTGCTATTTTCCTCTTTATTTGATTGCCATTAATTATTTGTATTTTATATTTTGTCTTTATTGAATTGCTATTAATTATTTGTATTTTATATTTTGTCTTTATTGAATTGCTATTAATTATTTGACTTTTATATTTTGTCTTTACTGAATTACTACTTTTTTTTACTATCTTTCTTTGCTATTTTTCTGTTTCATTCTATGACGTTTTTTCTCCCTTGCAATTTTCTTTATTTTGTTGTCTTTCCCCGGCGGCTCTTTATTGACTACATTTGTTCTTTCCTTTCTATTTGTTCTCTTTTATATTCTTTCTGTCCTCTCTTTCCTTGATTTGTTTCCTTTTATTTCACTCTTCCCTTCCCTTCGCATTTTCTATTTTCCCTCTAACTAACTCTTTCCCCCTTATTTTCTGGTTTTTTCGCTGTCTCTCTCTCTCTCTTTTTATCCTGTTTTCGCTCGGCCCGTCCGATTCTGCTCCATAATTTCCCTGGCCCTTCTTTCCCATTTTTCCGGCTCCTAATCTTTAACCCTTCCGCCCTCCCCGTGCACCCCACCCCTTCTCCCCCTTCATTTTCTCCCTTCCACCCAGTTTCTCCAGAAGTCGTCAAGGACCAGAAAAAGGAGGACAAGAAGAGTTGGTGAAAAGAAGAAGAAGAAGAAGAATAAGACGAAGATAAAAAGCAATGAAGAAAAACTTTGGGTGTAAATCAGCTTTTCTTCAATCCCGGTGACTCCCTCAGTACTTTTCTCTCTCCTCCAACAGTTGAAAGCCCCCACATGGGCATTGTGTTTGGCTCTGGCGGAACAAAACTGGGGACAGTCCAGGAGACTAACGGCGTAGAAAAAGACAAAAGGGAGAAAGATGAGTTTTAAAAAAAACGGAAGAAATACTACCTCCCATGAGCGACGGGGGGAGTTGAGGGAAGAATAGAAGGAGGAGGGCGAAAGATATAACATTTTGCTTATATCTAGAGAATTTAAAAGTTTTTAATTTGGACTTGAATTTTCTTGTGATGGAGCAGAAAAAAACAAAAAAGGAAGAAAGAGTGAGAATGAAAGATAAAGGAGGGCCTTGGAGTGTTGTTCAAATCAAAGGAGATGGTTGTGTTTATATAAATAAATGATTACATCCCCCCTTCAGATGAATTCCCCTTTTGAGGCCCACTTGAGTACGTTTTTTCCCCGTGTGTTGTGTCTGAGAAAAAATGCCTTTCACTCCGAGAGTGAACGTCTTTTAATTTCACTTTCTCTTTGAGTTTATCCGATCCTCTGGTGCTTTCACTGGAATTGTTTTTACTCAAAATAGATTTCCTCTTCTGGAGAAAATGAGCTTCCATCCCGTTTTTTATTCATTATTTTCCTTCCAATTTTCCTTTTTATGTATGTATACACGCACACATGAAATTACTTGAGGCGGGAATTTTCTTGGGCTTTGAACTTTACTTGGAAGTGAAGGAGGGGAAGGAATTAATTGTCTTTTCATTTCCTCGAGATTTTACTTAATAAATTTAATTTATTTTCAGAGCAATTGTGGCTCAACACCGAGCTGGCTTTCATGGTGTTTTCTAAAACAAATATGTAAGAGAAAACCTACGGTGTTAGACACTTACATTGAGTAACTACATACAGCAATTTTGGCGTTGGCTCGATGGGGGCAAAATTTAGATTGGAGAATTTTGCTAAAATCCCTATTTTGCTGTCCGATATTCGGATGTACGCAAAGCTGGCTCTTTGTCTGTGATGTACATACTGTTAAGTTTGGAATTTCAAAATTGAATTGTGCACAACCAATTGATTTGTCTATAGCTTTTAGATTGGAACAACAATTTGGGATTTTCTAACTTTACAAAAATTATCATCATTTCAAAAATGACATCAAAAATTATCATTATTTCAGCATTTCAAAAGTCAATTGCGTGTGTTAGTCCGGGAGGATTTAAATGTTTGTAATTTGCTCTAATTTTACAGATGTTTTAAATTGCGCCGATGCTCTTAATAGGCTTGAATTGTTTCAATTTGCTAAATTTAATTATGTTGGCTGGAAATTGATTCAATTTGCTAAATTTTATTATGTTGGCTGGAAGTTGATTCAATTTGCTAGGAATAGAATACATTAGCTTGAAATCAATTGGCTAGAAATTGATTAAATTGGCTTGAAATTACATACTTATATTTGCTGGTATCTGATTAAATTTGCTGGAAATTGATGAGTTGTTCTGGTAATTAAACAAATTTCTCTTGAAATTGATTAAATTTTTAAGGAAATTGATAAAAAAAATTCTGAAAATTGATTACATTTTTCAGGAAATTTATTAATTGTTTCTTGAAATTGATTAAATTTTTCAGGAAATTGATAAAAAAATCTGAAAATTGATTAAATTTTTCTGGAAATTAATTAAACTCGCTGGAATTTTATTAAATTTGCTAACATTTATGAAATCAGTTAAAGATCCCTGTAAATTGATTATTTGTGCTAAACATGGAGCAAATTTGGTAGAAATTGATGACCTTTATTTAAAATTGTTTAAAATATAGCAAAATTTGATTTATTTTGATCATATATGCGCTGGCAATACCCTGAAATTGCTTAAATGTGGACAGTCCTTTACATTAGTAAATTTGCTAAATAAATTCGTTTGATTTTGTGAATTCGTATGCACTTAGAAATTGCAGGAAATTTAATTTCTCATGCTCTAAGTACTAAAATTTCCCTATTTACATGTATGTGTATATACATCGAAATTTGCTAGCATTTGGAAATTCCCTTAAAATTTTACGAATTTTCTTAGTTACATAAAATTCTCTCACATTTGTCAATTCGCCCAACTTGTAAATAAATTGGCTCGAAGTATAAAAAGAGCGTCGCTAATAATACCATCCCATTTTGTCCAATTGTAATTACCTTCTATTGCAATAAGCAGTCCGGGTGAAAAACTTAATGTGTAGAAACTAAAATTTTAAACAATACCAGTTCCGTTAACAAAAGATCTGCATTTATCCGTTGTTTATAACATTGCCACCTAAAATGATCTCCGGCGTTGAGATTCATCAAAAAGCCTCCAGTCAAACTTTCCGCCATTTCCCTCTCAGTAAAAGTTGCAGATTATAAAATCTCGGTTGTAAAACTAGGGAAATAATGTTCACGTACTTCCCTTGCCAAATTAATCTCCTCCTCCGCCAAAAAGGATTTACCAAGGATTTCTTTGGCGGATGGGAGGGGAATTAATGGAAGCCAAAAAAAAAGGGTTGGGGGTGTGTGTGTAAGAAATCCCTGGGATATCAGCTTGCTCATCATGTCCAAAAAGACACAGAAGGAAGGAGGGGTATGGGAGGAGGAACAAGAGGAGGATGATGGGGAGGAGGAGGATATCTAAGAAGCTGGGTTTGATCATTAGAAAATGATTGCTCCTTTCTGAGTGAAGAAAACTTTGGCAATTTGCGAATGGAGGCTAATTTTACTCAATCGGCGGATCAATTTTACACAAGTTCTACTTTCTCCGCCACCAAAAAAAAGGAAAAAAAGCGTATTCTTTTACCATACAGAAAAAAACCAACTTTCTCTCCTTGGGAAAACAAAGTGAAAGCACATTTAATATAGCCCAAAAATCGGCTGCCTTTTTTTTTTCTGGACGGCAATGTCTTCCTCATTTCCATCCCCGGGCATATTACCTTGATAAATTAACGATATTAAAGTAATCATGCTCATTTCATATGCTAGGGAGCACATTTACAGGGGGATCTTTTCTTTTTTGCGTCTGGACAATGGAGCCTTCCTTTATGTCGGATTTTTTTGTCTGTCTTTACTTCTGGAATATAATTTGTTCTGGGGAAGAGGGAAAGGGAGGGAGAGAGGATTTATTTGTAGACATGAACATAATGCTGCACTCAATTTCCACATCCAACAAATGCATCACTGGGAGAAAAGCTAATCCTCCTTGTCATTCCCTTCTCAAAGCCTCATTTATTTACTTCTCTTCATTCTCCTCCTTTTATCCTGGCTCCTTCCTAGTTTTCTACCAATTTTATTCCTTTCTCTGTCACTTTGTTCGTATGTTTCTCTTTTTTTCTTTTTCATTGCAATTTCTTTGGATTTCTCGCTTTTTGGTATGTTTGCTTTTATCCGTATTTCTCTTTTTATATTTAATTTCTCTCGTTTTCTGATTTTATTGTTTTGTCTATTTTTATTTCATGGCTCTGGTTTTCTGTTTTTATTGTTTTGTCTATTTTTATTTTATGGCTATCGTTTTCTGTTTTTATTGTTTTGTCTATTTTTATTTTATGGCTCTCGTTTTCTGTTTTGATTGTTTTGTCTATTTTTATTTTATGGCTCTCGTTTTCTGTTTTGATTGTTTTTGCTCGTTTAAGTTGATATTTATTCTTTCTTGGATTTTATTTTTAATTGTTTTCGCTCGTTTAGTTTTATAATTTTATCTTATTCTTTTGTATTTCTCTCTTTTAATTGTTTTTAACTCTTTCCATCTCTTTTTGTTATTCTTTTTGTCTCTTGTTTTTTATTGCTTTTCTCTCTTCGTTTTCAATGTATTTCCCTCTTTTGCTCCGATATGTATCATTTTTTACGTTTTTATTGTTTTTCGTCCTTTTCTCTTACTCTCGTCATTTATTTACTTGTTCTCTCTTTTTCCTTTATATCTCCTTCTTTCCCGTGTTTTGTTGCTTTTCCTTTACGTTGGGATTATTTTTGCCTCTTTTTCCGTTTCTATTTATTTTTACTTTTTCATTGTTTTTTTAAGTCTCTTTGTTTTGCATCTTTGTTTGTAATATTTTTCTCTTAGTTGTCCTCCATTCTTTTTCTTTTGCATTTTCCTGATATTTTCTCTGTTTCATCGTCACCCTGTCTCTTTTTCGTCTTTCCATTTTTATATTGTGTTCGTGTCTCCTCTATTGGGCTTCATTTTTCAATTTCTGCTTCTCTCTCTATTTTGTGTTAAACTTCCGTCCTTTCCTCTATTTTTGGCAGTTTTTCAAATAATGTGCTCATTCCTCTTTTCTCAGGTTTCTCCATTTATATTGTTATTCGTATTTTTGGTTTTTCTTTCTTCCACGTTGTTTATTTCGCTGTCTTTCCTACTGCGTTCTCTCCTTCCATCTTTGTCTGGCTTTCCAATGTGTGCTCATGTCATTGCAAAAAAACAACTCCTACAGTCAACACTAGGAAGTCAAGTAAGGCTGTAGATATGGATATAGAAGTAGACTTAATTCTACGCCCACCATTTTCCGTATATGCACATAATATTGTATAATATAAGTTGGGATACTTCCGCATTTTTTCCAATATTCCATCTCTCCCATTTTTTTTGGCCAACTTTCACTCATTTGTATTCCCTTTTAGGTGGCTTCACGGAGCCAATCTCTTTATCTCCCTCCGTGTTTCCATGTCAGTACAAATTTGTCATTTTCATTCTCTTTGTTTTTAGTGCTCTCACACACCTCTTATAGACATGGCTTTTCCTTTGCTTTGTTTCCCGTCTTTTGGTTTTTCTTTTATTTCCCCTTTCACTCTCCCTTCTCCCTTTTCTCCTGTTTTATTCCGTTACTCCAAATAATTCCGCGAAATTTCTCCCAAACTCTACTTTTTCATCAAATTCTTGCGAATACTTTTGTTTATTATATTTCTATCGATCTAGTTGCATATCCCTTAAAGCTCCCTCGACTTCATCTAGTTCCTTCCTTGGAAAATGTGTTCAACTTTCAAGACTTTCTCCAGCTTTTTTATTATGTGTAATGCTCATCCCCGCTCATTCGTTTTATTTTCTTCTTCACAAAAACTTCATGGCTGTCTCCTTTAATTCCTTCACGTCCCTCATATCTCCTAGTAATCACCATATAATTTCCCCTATACAAGCGAATCTTTCTATAGCAGGACTCCCTATTACGGTTTTTCCTACAACGGCTAAATGGAGCTGGATTTTGCTCCACTGTTATGGAGAAAGTCGATTATAAACTGCCTTTTCCAGAACACTCGCAGCCATAAGGATGTGCCCAGACAGAAACAAATCCTCCACAAGAAAAAGAAGGCCTAAAAAAGAATAAATTCCAGATTAAATCTACTGTGTTAGTCCCAGAAAAGAAAGAACATTTAGATGCACAAACGTCTTGTTTCGTGGGTGGAGAATGGGCTCTCATGGCAATACTGACCCATCTCTCGAAAGAGACAGGGGAAGGTAAGGGAAAGGGAGACATTGGATGCTTTTTTTGGTCCCAGACAGCAATAAGTGAGGGACATAAAGCTAAAGATTGGCTATTAGTGTCCCATGGATTATGTTTAGGGAGGTCGTCACCGACTCATATCTTAAGGCCATCGCTGATGACCTCGAAAAGGGAGCTCCAGGGAGAAAGCCGACTTTCCTATTACTAGCCATACGTATATCCCTTTCTCCTATATGGATAGAAGTTATAGGGGTATATAGGGATGGAATTTTTCGGGGCTGGAGATGGAACGTTTTTCCTTATCAACGTGGAAGGGAAAGGAGATCAACGTGACTAAATTCCGGGCTTTCCTCACTTTGTCCACGGGGATATGAGAGAGAGCGCGAGAACGAGAATGAGAGAGAGAGAAAGAGAGAGAGATCGAGAACGAGAATGTGAGGAAGAAAGAGAGAGATCGAGAACGAGAATGAGAGAGAGAAAGAGAGCGATCGACGAGAATGAGAGAGCGAGAGAGCGAGAGAGCGAGAGAGCGAGAGAGCGAGAGAGCGAGAGAGCGAGAGAGCGACGGAGAGAGCTAGAGAGAGCGCGATACACAAAAAGGGCAAGAGACAAAAAAAGAGAGAAAGTTAGAGAAAGCGAGAGGCAGAACGCTAGAAAAAGCAAGAGAGAGAAAGTTAGAGAAAGCGAGAGGCAGAACGCTAGAAAAAGCAAGAGAGAGAAAGTTAGAGACAAAGAGAGGTAGAAAGCGAGAGAGAGAAAAATAGAGAGCAACAGAGAGAGAGAGAGCTAGAGAGGAAAAGAGCATGAGACAGAAAGAGAGAGAAAGTTCGAGAAAGGGAGAGAGAGAACGCTAGAACGAGCAAGAGAGAGAAAGTTAGTGACAAACAGAGATAGAAAGCGAGAGACAAAGAGTGACAGAAAAAGAAAGAGACAAAGCGTACGAGAGAAAGTTAGGGAGAGCGAAAGAGAGAGAACAACAGAGAGAGGAAGAGAGAGAAAAAGAGAGGGAGAGAGATAAAGTGCGTGAGCGAGACAGAGAAAGAGTGAGCGTAAGAGAGAAAGAGAGAGAAAAATAGTGAGACAGAGAAAAAGAGAGAGAAAGCTAAAGAGCGAAAACGAGTGAGAGTGAGAGAAAAAGAAAGATGAACAGCGTAAGAGAGAAAGAGTGAGAAAGGGCATAAAAGAGAAAGTTAGAGAGAGCGAGAGAGAGGACGAGAGAGAGAAAGGGAGAAAGAGAAAGAGAGAGACAAGAATGTGTACGTGCAAACAGACGATCACATTGAAGGTGAAAGGAACTGGAGAACGTGGGAGACAATACATCTCCGTCTCCTTCATAATGCCATAAGGGTAGCTTCTTCCTTAGCTGCTTGTACCAGAAGGATTTATCCTCATTTTTCTCTATATTGAAGGAATTCTCGCCGTATTTTTTTCTATTGAAGAATTGAAGGTATTCCCACTATATGTTTCTGTCCATGGATATGCCTGGTCTTTTGTAGGAACAATCCCATTGTTCCTGCTTCCTCCGTCACTTTCTCCATTGTAAAAATGTGATTGCCCGGGATTTTTCTTGGCACTCTTCTCCGGACTATTTACCTAGTTCCTTCGTCTTTATTTGTCACACTTTTTTTTGTCGATTTCACCTTCTCTGGATTTGCTTTTACAGGCAATGGTTCTGCAGTTTCGATTTTTAATCTGTGCTTTCGTTTTAATGCCTTGCATTAAAGTATTGTATTTGCATATATAAAGACCTTACTTCGTACTATTTGCTTTCACCAATATTTTATTCAAGTGTCTTCACAATTGTTTTTCTGCGAGTTGTTTCTCCAGTAACACGTCCATTCACACTGTCGTTGGAACCATTTTCTTTTACTGTTACTGTATTTTTCTACTTATTTCTAGTGTGTAGTTTTTACTGTTTGTTATTTGCTATGCGCTTTTACTGCATTCTGGTTGGTATAGTTTCTATTTTCTCTTGACCTTTTTAATTTTTGTTTCATCATTGAGACTTTCTCCTTGCCTTCGCTGTATTCTCCGTGTACTTTTCAGCTGTCTTCTTGTGCTTTTCTGTTTTCCCTCGTACAATTCTGATTTCTACATTTGTCTTGTTTTTTTGCTCTTTGCTGACTTTAACATTTGAGTTTAGCTTTCTTGTTACATTTTTTCTGCTTTCCTCTTACATTTTTTTACTTTCTGTTTACATTTTTCTACTTTCTTTTCACATTTTTCTGCTTTCTTTTTATATTTTTCTGCTTTCGTTTTACATTTTTCTGCTTTCTTTTTACATTTTTCTGCTTTCTTGTTACATTTTTCTGCTTTCTTTTTATGCTTTATGTTTACATTTTTCCTGCTTTGTGCATTACAAATATCGACATTTGGCTGGCGTTTTGCTGATTTGCATTTGTCATTTCTGTTTTTTGCATGACTTTTTTGTTACTTTAAATGAATTTTACAGATTTCTGTTTACATTTTACTGTTTTTTGATAATTTCACTTTGTCCCTTCCCTGTTTTGATTTCTCCGTTTTGTGCTGTTTCTGCCATTTTATTGCTTTTTTGAATCCTTTTTAACTTTCGTTTTAAGTTTGACCTTGCCCTTGATGCTGTATCGTATCATTTGTTCCGCTTAAATTTGACTGTGCCATTGTCTGCTTAGCTTTATTGTTTTAACTTTATTTAATTTATGATTTACGTTTGCCATCGGGAGTATTTTCGTTGCCGTTTTTGGCTTTTTCGGACTTTCCTGACCTTTCCGTTTTTGTATAGTGTTTTTTTGCCCTCATGCCATTTTCTGATATCCACCCCTTTTCTTCCGTTTTTTATCGCCACGTGTTTTCTTTGTTCTCCTGGCCACTTTTTTTGGTTCCTTCTCGCCCACGTACACGCCCTCTCATTTCTTCGTCTAATTCAACCACGCCGTGACTTTATTTGGACTTGATCTATCCGAGACTCCTTTCCAGGCATCTGTTTGATCCTCGAAAAAAAAAGAATTTTTGCGTCGAAACTAAAGATGTGACTTTCTCCAATTTCTCCACTCTTTTCCCTTCTCCTTTCCTCTTTTTTCCCTTCCTTATTCCCCAACATCTGTCTTTCTCTCTCCGGGATAGGATAAAGGCCCAAGCATTCCAGCCATTACTTGTCACACGAGAATTTCTGCACTCCTTCCTCCTTCATTTTCCCGGACGCCTTCCAAACACGTCCGGACGTCACAAGGCATGGGAGAAAGCAAAAAATTTATATAAAAAAAGGGAACAGGGCAAAAAGAAAGCAAAAAGCCTGAGATTCTTCCCTTCCTTGCTCATTATTCTTTTCAACTTACCACGGGGAAGCTTAAATTACTCATTAAAATGAAATCCACCCAAGACAAGTCACTTTGCAGTTCTCATTCACCCTCATTTCCCCTTCTATTCTTTCCTCTATTTTCTCCTTTAAAAAAATTACAATCACATGTGTTCCATTATGTAATCCGGGAGCGGTTTCGTATGTATACGTTGTCTAATATTTCCCATATACAGTGGAGTCTCTCTATAGCTACTCTGAAGGTAAGAGGAAAAATTGTTGTTACTGGGAAATGTTGTTATATAGTGGAGTCTCCCTATAATAATCTATACATAATCATTGTATTCTCTATAACAGCATTCCTTTTAAAACATCAAAACTTTTAGTTCTCTTGGATGCTGTTATAGAGTATACAATTATTATGTATTCTATGTACAAGGCATTGCGAATTGCATGAAGTTATGGAGAACATGATGTTATAAGGGGTGCTATTATGGAGAGACTCCACTGTATGGATCATGAATCATGTACTTTACATTTACGATGGACGAATAAAATAATGTTGTTATATGGAAATGTTGTTATAAAAGGACTTGTTAACAGAGACTTTACTGTAATCCAACGTCTTGGAACTTCTATTTAAGGACTACCGCAAAATAATCTGGCCATAACGGACTTTCTATACTGTCGTCTCTCCCTATGACGACCTCCCCTATAACAGTTCTCACTCTATAACGGCAGCAAAAAAATGATCCCCTCAAAAACTTTCTCCAATTTTTAACATAGAAATGTCTGTTTTCTATAACGGTTCTTCTCCATAACGGACATTTGCTGCTCCTTAGGATGTGATTATAGACAGAGTCCACTGTAACCTATATCCGGTCTCCATATGACGGCTTCCTCCCATAACGGTTTTCGCCCCCTAACGGTCTTCACAAAACCCCCGAAATGTGGTCTGCAATGATAAAATCCGTCTCTATAGCGGAAATTTTAGCCCAGTTTTGTCTAAAACTGAACTAAAGTTTCTGTATAACGGTTAAACGGAGCTGTTGTTTTGTTACAGAATGTACTACGCAAAAAACTTGGCGTTCGATAGCAAAAACGTATGAGCGCCATTGTTTAACCTCGTGTAAGAGGAGGAAGAGAATGAGGAGGAAAATGAGAAGGATGAGGAGAAAGAGGAGGATAAGGAGGAGGAGGAAATAATGGAATGTAACACAGGGCATTGTCATATATCATGATTGCGGAGAGAAGGAAAACAAGGGTTGACATCAAAGACAATGAAAAATTGATGAGAATTTGTAACTGGAGAATGATTCAATCTACTCTTGTTACTTCCTAGGGCGACACAAGAAAAAAAAAGGGTTCTGGAAGGGGATTTTCTCCGGCTGTTTTGCTTTGAAATGAGTTCGCGCCTTTACGGGTAAATACCCAATTGTTGTATCTCCAAATAAGTCCCAGTATTCCACCATGTCCTTGGTGTCTTGCGGCTTCTTTGCCTATATTTGCCATGGGAATAATTGAGCTAATTGTAAGCTCCCGACACAAAATTGTGTTTTCAGGCCAGGTGATTTCTAGGGCTTCTCCAGGTTTTGTTCGTAAAGCTTGGTGGTATTTACGGGAAATGGGAGGAAGGGAAATTACGGGGAATGTTTATACAGATTTTGATATGTAACCTTTTCTCTTTTCCAGTTAGCAGAAGGCAACTTGGGAAAACAATTCCGAGGAAAATGAGCCTGCTTTTACATGTAATATCTGATATGTATGAGAATGCTTTAACATTTAGCAATCATTTTGGGGGGAAATCATGGAGGAATACGGGAAAGGCTCAAAAACATTAAAAGGGATAAAGGGAAATATATGAGGCATTTTATAAGGAAAAAACAGAGGAAACTAAAACAGATAAAACGGGAAAGTAGGAAGCATGAAAAGTTTTCTTACAAAATAGAATAGAGATTCCAACGCTAAATAGGAAATGGTAAAAGAGTGATAAAAACTTTAAAAGAAAAACTGGAAATAGAAAACTAAAAGAATAAAAGTAGAGAAGGCATATAGAATAAAGAAGAATAGGAGAAAGCATTAAAGGGAATAATAATAATGGATAAACGAAAGGGAAAAAAAAGATATACATATTCAAAGGAGAAAGCATGTGAAAATTTTGAAACAAAATGTTTTTTTAAACAGGAAATTATTAAACGAAGAAAATGTGAAAATTTTAATTCCAGACTATATTATATTTTGTAAAAGGGAAATCATTAAAAGAAGAATAATTGCGGGAAATGCATATAGCAATAACGTTTGAATGAAACAACAATTCCTAATACAAAAACATGTAAAGAAATATCGTGAGATATTTCTATCCACTTTGCACAAGATTTTGAAATCTTATCAAAATGATAAACAGAGATCCCGGCTAAAATTATTATTCTAAAACAATTCCAAAAATGTAGTACTTACACATAATAAAATAACGAAATAAAATCGAAAAAGTTCCGCATCAGCTGCCAGTTTTATCAGTACATTTTCCCACTCACAACTAAAGAGTTCCCCCAAAAACGTCACTAAAAGGCCCAAGAATGTAATCAGGCCCCTCAATACATATTTTTTCTACAGAGTACTTGTTCCTTCAAAGTGCTAAACCACCGCGTCTTTTAATAAAAGCTCTTTAATGAAAGCCACCAGGTTTCCCCCAACCTTGTCAGTTAATGTGCTAAAAGAACTTCCCCTCCAAGTTTTTATTCGTGATAGTGAAAGCCCCAGGAACAAATGACTCTGTCCAAGAGAGAACTTTGTATTTATCACCAAAGTGTATGTGGTTGAAAGAATTCTCATTATTTATTTACGATTTTTTTCTTATTCATTGGTACGAAGACTGGAAGGCGTAATCTTGATTTAATAAGTGCTGGTGTGGGAAAGAGAAAGTACTTCCCGGACACAAAAAAACGAAGAAGAAAAAAAAGTGCGATAGACTCTCCTTCTGTCCCCATCCTCAAGACTGACCTACATATCTCATCAATAACAATTTGAAAACTTTTCACATCCATGAATTACTACTTGAACGCACGTGGAGAGTTGGGGAAGTACAGGGAGAGACAAGTGTAAGGACGGGGAAAGTACCATGGAAAGAGGTTACAGCCAAAGAAGTATTTAATTTAATAATAAACTTTCTCCCGCCTCTAAGAAGGACGATCGGGAAGGAAGAGAATGGAGTAACGAAGGAGATAGATGCACATATGTACACGTCCAAATCAAAGGGAAAGATCCACCGAGAAATGAAGAGATGGAATGCGGTAAAGTGAGAGAATTGTAAAGGGAAGGAGTCCGAATTAAAAAAGGATGAAATTAGTGAGGGATTTACCCAGCGAAAAATAATAGCTGAAAAGAAACAAGTGAGAATTGGAAAACGTTGAGAATTGACAAGGACTGAAAAAGAGATTGAAACGTAAACAGGAACGTTAGAGGAATGAAAAGGGAGAAAAACGTGAAAGCAAAATAAAAGAGAAACTAATAAAAAATAAAGGAACAAGGGAAAGAAAGTGAATGACAGAGTGAGAAAAAAAGAGTGAAAAGAGGAAGAAAGTAATGCAAAAGCGAGAAAATAAGAAAGCAAAGTAAAATACAGAAAATCGCTGGAAGAGAAAGCGAAACAAAAGAAAATGGACGGAAAAACGAGAAGGAAGGAGTGTAAAAGTGAAAAAAGAAAGAAACACAAGAACGCAAAATAAAAAGGTGGGAAAACGTAGAAAGTGAAAGGGATACAAGTGAAAGTGAAACGGATACAAGTGAAAGGAGTAGAATGTAAATAGAAAAACGAGAAGAAAGTGATAGGATAACCAAATAGAAAGTGAAAGGGAGAAAGTGAAATGGCGAAAGAAGAGAAATACAAAGGAAGGCATTGAGAATGTTAAGAAAGTAAAACTCAAAACAAAGTGAACGAGAAAAAGAGGAAAAAGTGAAATGAAAAACGAAAAGAAATTAGGAAGACAGAATCAAAACTGAAAAAAAGCGGAGAAAGTGAAAGTGAAAAAATTGAAACAGAGAAAAATGAAAATGGGAAAGAGGAAAAGTGAAACGGTGTTGTATGAAAATGTGAAAAAAGAAAAGTGAAAGGAAGAAAGAGGAAAAAGTGAAACAGAGAAATGAAATGAAAATGCAAAACGAGCAGAAAGGTAAATGCGAAAATAGAAGACAGAAAAATGCAAAAACAGGAGAAAGAAAAGTTCAAAAAGAGGAAAAGGTGAAAGAAAGACGGGAAAGGAAATGGAAAAAAAGGGACAAAGAGGACAAACAAAAATTGAAAATAGAAGGACAAGGAGAAATCGACGTTTTAAAAGTAGTGAAAGCTTTAGAAATACAAAATAGAAGTTGCTGTGAAAATTCAAAGAAGTAAATTTCACCTTTTCCGTAAATTATGAAAAAGAGAAATTGAGTGAATATATACAAAGAATATATAAAAGAAGAAAAGCAGAGAAGAACTAAAAGGATATGAGACAGTACGAGGGAAAGTGGGCGAATAGAGAGCAACAGCGAGACAGCAAAGTGGAATGAGAGAGATAAACTTAATCCGGTTGAGGTAAAGTGAGAATGTCCAAAAACTTTGCTTTCTCCCCTTTCAACCACCGCGACTCAACCCCTTTTTTATGGCCAAGTTGCCAAGAAAATCAAATTTTCGCCTTGGAAAAGCTCAGAATTTCTCTGAGCACAAGTGCTTTCTCCTTGGAAACCAAACAAAGCCCGCAAATTTCGGTTGGACTTTCTCTCTACAGATGTGCAAAAAAAGGAACAAAAAAAATCTAGGACCTGGATTTCTAAGGGACCACTTCTGTAAGGGACATTCCGAGGAGGAAGAGGAGAAGGAAGAAAGTAAAAGAGAGAGAGAGAGAAATAAAGTGAAGGAGAAGAACTTGGGGATAATTAAATGTAGTCTTGAGGGCTGTTCAATTAATTGAATGATGACAGCTAAGTCTAGAGAATAGATTGTGCCTGCCCCTCTCACTCTGCCACTTTTCCATCTTCTTCACTTTAATTCCGAGGGGAGGAGAGTCGACCCATGTTGGCTCCGACCATCATGAGCAAGACCCCGGGAGAAAGCAATCCTTTCCTTACTTTCGTTTTGTTGTGTCCTTTTTTTACGTGCTTTCTCCCCATCCTTCTTTTGCCATTCCAGGACGGAACGAAAAAACCCAGAAAAAGAGCAATTTCTTATTTTTTGCCCTTTTTGCTTGGCTTTTTATTCTGCTTTCATTCTCTCTCGTTGCTTCCCAGAGATCCCCTTCTATTTTGTAGGGAACAAGCGGTGTACGTTTTTTTAAATAAAAAGCAAATGCCAGAAAAAATCCCTCTAGGGGTTAATAATATTAGAAGACGCAGGCAGGGAGAAATGCATGGGAGGAAATACAATGAGAAATGGGCTGTGGAAGACCTTTGTTACTATACACAAGAAACATGTGTGAGACTCAAGGACGGAGAAAGAATGCTTTTATGAGGTAGTGAAAGCAAAGGGAAGAAAGCAACAAATAAATCCGCGAACGTTAGAAGGAGATACACAAAATACAGATAATAGAGAAAACAAACCAGTGACAAAAGATAAGGCAAGAAGTGACAAGAAGGAAGGCAATCGAGATTCACACGAGAAAAGAAGATAAAGAGAAAGCAATGGAATATTACAAAAAGAGACACAATGAGAAGTGAAAGCAATAGAGAATATTCAGAGAATAAATTCATGCAAACAGTAAAACACAACAACAATAGAGAGACAGAAAAGTGAAATCAAAAGAGAAAGAGAAAGCAAATCTAGAAGAATAGATGGCAAAAATAATGTGAAACCACCAAAAGATGTAGCAATAGACAAAGCAAAAACGCGTCTATCATCACAGAAATCAACAGACGAAGCGAAAACAAATAAATAAATGAAAACGGCTGAGACAAATCAGCGAAACTGACTGAAAAAAGATTCAAAAGAAAGTACTACGCCTCGAAACGTAGAAAATAAGAAGAGAAAGCAGCGGTAAGCAAAGAAAAGAGAGATACGAATAGAAAGTTAGAGTGAGAGAGCAAAACAGAGTTAGAAAAAACGAGACCTAGAAAAAGTCACAGAGAGATGGAGAAATAAAAAAAGGAATAGAGAAAGTTAGATGGAGAGGAAAAAAGAGCGAGAAATAGAGGCATACACGGAGTGAGAGAGAGATAAAACAAAGGAGAAGAGCAGAGAGAGATACGCCAACAGAGAGAAAGAGATATAATGACAAAGATATACAAAAGGGAAGAGAGAAATTAAATTAAAGAGAAGAATAGAGAGAGAAAGAGCGAGATACATGAACAGAGAGAAAATGAGAGAGATGTACAAAGAGGGAGAGAGAAATAAAATTAAAGAAAAGGAAAGAGAGAGAAAGAGCGAGAT
>JAQGBT010001773.1:0-28869 GCA_034698585.1 Disparrhopalites patrizii | reverse complement strand
TCAAATATTCAGACATATGAATACGTATTCAAATACTTTTCGAATATTTAAAAAAAAATTAATGCAATCTGGCATAATTTGTCAATAAACGCAAAATCAGTACACAAAATTATAAATTGATTCGGGAAATCTGATTTTGCCAAAATCGATGCTTTTAAGGAAGAAATTGTTGTATTACTGCCAATTGAAAAAATAAATGTTGCAATACCTTGATTTTGCAAAAAAAAAACTTGCCGAAACTACGAAGGCAGGAAATAGTAAATTCTTCTAAGTAACATACCTAATAGAAGAATTTTCAAATACCAATAAAGTATCAGAATTCAAATGTCAACTTTTGAATACGAATTTGAATTTCGAATGTATTTTTAATTATAAATTCCAAAGAAAATACTTTTCTAACAATAGTATGGATACTAATTCCGATTAAAATACAGACAAATATAAATATAATTTCGATTTGAATTCCAATATCGATTCGAATGTCATACCCTGATATGGACGTACATTCATAGAAAGTCAAAAATGTGGAGAAATCATTTTTATGCTGAAAGCACCGGCAATTACAACTATATATACAGTCGAACCTCTCTATAACGGTTCCTCCAAAATCAGCATATTTTCCCCGTTATAACGAAAAACCGCTATAGAGGACAGATATTTCAATGTTAACAATTGGAGAAAGTTTTTGAGGAAACCATTTGCAGGCACCGATATAGAGAGAAAACCGTTATAAGGGAGCGCGTTATAGAGAGGTTCGACTGTATGTATATGTAAACGTACTTTTTGTGTCTATGATCTAAGCATCTCTTGAAAGCAAAATTGTACATATTAAAATGTAATTGTAATTAGAGTTGTATATAGAGTTGCAACAATTTTGAAATGGAATTTATCTCCAAAAACGATAAGTTGCAATAAAGCGTTTTATTTTTGTGCATATTTTTGATGCAGAAAGGTATGTATACGGCTGCACTGACCCGTGCAATTTTGAGGATGGAGGGAATGCGAATAACCTCAACATGGCGGCATGCTTTGTGAAAACAAATGGTCAACTTTGCATTGTCTGCAAAGTTACATTGAAATATTGTTTCATACACTTTATCTGTCAAAGGAAATGTCTTGTATTTAATGTCCGTGGGGTTTACTATCTCAATTATTATAAATTATTGTCGTACCGTCTCGACTCTGTCTATAACAATTTCTCTTAAATCAGCAAATTTTCCTCGTTTTAGAAAATATAAATTTCTATGTTAACGATTGGAGAACGTTTTTGAGGGGAACATTTTCTGCCGCCATTGTAGACAAAAACTGTTATAAGAGAGCCCGTTATATAAAAAGTCGACTGTATTATGTTATAAAAAATATTTTCACATATAAGCTTTGGATTTAAGATTTAACATCAATTGTCTATTCACCAATTTGACTCCATTAAATACAGCTTACATATATGTATATTTATTATTTTTGTATTTAATTTATTTAATTCATTTGCTTATAATTTAATTTCAAATTGTAACCAAATTTTATTCTTTTAGAATAGAAACGCATACAATGATACAAGTCTTTTATTACCATTTAGTTTTCTTGAAATTGTGTATCTGTATACTAACTTGTCTATTTTATAAAGCGGTCTCCAAAGATACTTGCTCTCTTAAGATTGTATTTAATTTTTTTTAGAATTCTCGCCCTCGCGCTGCTTTCATTGGCACGATGTTTGTGGATGGAAATTTGCTGACAGATAGGCTTCTGCCGTCTTGCATCTTAACGTGTATATACTCATATCTTTCTCTCGGTGTAGCCACAATCATACATATAGATACCCCTTGATATGGTCTCGAGAAAAGAGTTCATTGATCACTCAAGAACGGATATATACATTTCAGTGACAATTCAAGTATTTTTTGACCGTAGAAGTACTGGATCAGTTAATAAAATAAAAGTATTTGAATACAATCTTCCGTATTTTATGATTTTTCTAATATATTCGAATCCAAATTCAAATTCAAATGCTCAAATATCCGAAATTATAATTTGTAATTCGATATTTTCGAAAATTTTATATTTGAATCTTGATTTGTTATTCTGTATCATGAATTACCTCCAATTGCGCATTTTGATTTGATTCACACTTTGAAACGAACGGAACCAAAAATTTTGAAACAAATCCAATCATTTCCATCTCTGCAACTGCACATAAATCTGTTGATCAAGTCTTCCTTCCTATGTAATAGCACACATCTTGGGGTATAGGTCGTTTTTCTCTTGCAATTACCATTATAACAAAAGGAATCACTCGTCACGGCAGGATAAATGTGCCCACATGGCGCTGTACAATGCCGCAGATATTGGTGTATTGAAACACATTATATTGATTACATAATGCGTATGCCTATATGAACTTGATGATGCTACTACATATGTACATATATATGCATGGATGAAAAATTGCGGTACGACGCAAATAGCAACGCATCATTGATTGAACAACAAGGGAAAAGCCTGACCTCAGATTGTATCAAATATTTGCTTGAATGACAAAGCAATCCTCTTTTCTCGAGAGCATATCAAGGGGTATCTATAATTATGATTGTGGCTACACCGAGAAAGATATGAGTATATACACGTTAAGATGCAAGACGGCAGAAGCCTATCTGTCAGAAAATTTCCATCCACAAACATCGTGCAAATGAAAGCAGCGCGAGGACGAGAATTCTAAAAAAAATTAAATATAATCTTAAGAGAACAAGTATCTTTGGAGACCGCTTTATAAAATAGACAAGTTAGTATACACCAGGGGTGCCCACAAATTTAGCTATCGCGGTCCCTTTTACCATTTTAGCCGCGCCAATGGTCACCAAAATATTTGGACCTATTTTTCACTTTTCTGTAGGCGTAAGGGGAAAAAAATCAAGGTGATTTTGGAGGCAGTTGCCCAGAATTCCGATATGCAGGATTAGCACTCGACAAAATGACTGCGCAAGTTAGGCATATCGTCCTTTATAAGTGCCAAAACTGACTATCGGACATGAGGTTTACATATAACTTAATCCGTTTTGATACTTAAACGATAATATACATACATACAACAACACAGCCCGTATAGCTACAAAATAAACAAAACAAGGTCCTATAGTGTGTCCAATTTTATTGCAGATTTACGGTAAAAGCTGTCCTCCACTTTTTTCAAAATATTAGCATTTTTTAGGCTAGTTTTACAAGATCCTTTGCAATTTCAAAACGATTTCCTATTTAGATTCATAGAATCAAATGTCACTAGTACAATTGTGCAATTATGAAACAAGATAACTGTTTTGTTCAACGGTAAGGTTGCATCAAGTGCTATACATACACTATTTGTTACCGATCACTAAACTAAAAAAATTTACACAAAAACATTTTCCTATTTGACCATCAAATGCATTTTGCAGCTTACAATACGGTTAAAAAACAGTGCGGTTAAAAGAAGTTTGGCTGTTTAAAGCTACCAAGAATTTTTAATAATCGTCGAAAAAAACATTCCTGCTATTGCAAGAATCCATAGGAAAAGTGGTTTTAGACTGGCTTTATTTTGCTGTAATTACAATAAAATTCGTAGATTGATTTTGCTGAAAATTCTTGTGGTTTCTGTAGACATGAAATTAAAAGTACCAAAAATATCGTTTTTCGCTGCCAATGTTGAGTCTATGTATTTTTCATGGAGCAATCACTTCGATTATATCGCAAATTTTTTAACAGCAAATAACTGCAATCACCTTCCGTACATGGATTGATCGATTAACTAATTATATATTTGCAACCATTTTGAAATTTTTATTTGAATCAAAATTTCGAATTTGGTGGCGGTTTTAGTTTCGTACATCGAAGAAAATGGTCACTTTTTAAAGACCGGTAATCTGGTCGATGGTCACCTCAAAAGTGCGCAATGGTCACCCGCGTGACCAAAACCCCCCTCGTGATCATCCCTGTACATGCAGTGGAGTCTCTCTATAACAGCGTCCAAGGGAATCCAAAATTTTGCTGTTATAACAGGAATGCTGTTTTAGAGAACATAATTAATATGCATTCCATATACAAGGTGCGGTGAATTTCCTGACGTTATTCAGAACATGCTGTTATAAGGGGTGCTGTTATGAAGAGACTCCACTGTATTCATACGTATATGTATACATATGTACATACATACATCCGAGGCCCGAATTACCATCTGATTGGCTCGTCTATCAACTGAATGGCTGGCATAGAGCGGGTCAGTTAACAACTCTTTAACTGCCAGAGGAAACTCGTGGTACTCTTGGGAAAAATAATAAAGTGTCTAAACTTTCTCCATGGAACAAAATACAGTCGACTCTCGCTATAACAGCACCCTATAAAGCATTAAATTTCTCGTTATAGCGAAAAACTGTTATAGAGATCAGACATTTCGATGTTAACAAATGGAGAAAGTTTTTGAGGGGAGCATTTTTTACTGCTGTTATAACGAGAGTACTGTTATACAGGGAACTGTTATAGAGACAGTCGACTGTATATTATACGTATATAACAGCACAACAAAGCAAAATAAGTTTTTCACATGTAAAAACATACAGGATAATATGTACGAGTAGGGAATTGTCTACTGTGTATTTTCCTACTTGTAGACAGGTACAGTTAATTCTCTGTATAACGGACCCTCTTATAGCTAATTTCGCACTACAATGGTGTTCACAAACCCGCCCGAGACCATTTCAATGCTAAAATCTGCCTCTATTTTATAACGGCTTTTTCGTTATACCGGGGAAGCTCGGAATCCCCGACCAATAAATGTGCTTTGCTATAACGGTTTTAGGCCACGCCCACATACGCTATACCGGTTTTTTCAAATTTCTGAAACCCCGCCGTAAATTCCTTTTTGCTGTAAGGGTTTAAGGCCACGTCCTCATACGCTCTATGAGTTTTTCGGTAATTTCGAACCCCCGCCAATAAAACCGTTTTTTCACGGTTTCCCTTATACCGGTTATTCGTTTTAACGGTTTTTCTGGCTACTTTTTGCTAATCCGTTATAATCCGTTATATTAACTGTATACCTATCAATACATATACATATACATTGGAGTCTCTCTATAACAGCATCCAAGGGAAGCCAACAATTTGCTGTTATAACAGGAATGCTGTTTTAGAGAACATAATTATTATGTGCAGTCGACTCTCCCTATACCGGCTTTCCCTATAAGAGCACTTACTCTATAATAGCAGTGCTGAATCCCCCCTACAGCTTTACCATGTAAAGTGCGCTCTCTATGAGAGCACTCCCTATAACAGCAGTTGCTCTATAACAGCAGTGCTGATTCCCTCCTACAGCTTTACCATGTAAAGTGCGCTCTCTACAAGAGCACTCCCTATAACAGCAGTTACTCTATTACAACAGGGTATTTTCTTCCCTCGGTCACATTCCTCTCACTACAACAGCACTTTCTTCCTATAAGAGCGTCAGCGCCTAAGTCAGGTATCCCTTCAAAATTACCTTTTTCTCTATAACAGCACCGGAATTCTATACCAGCAATATTTTATTTTTTTCTCACTAAAATATAAATATTTACGCCAAATTGTGCAAATATTGTAAAAATTTGGAAAATTATCAATGTTAAGCCTGAAAATAATCTTTACTATAATTATTATTAATATTTTTTTAACTAATTCTCTATACTAGCAGTTCGTTATAAGAGCACTTTTTCTGGTATAGATAAGGTGCTGTTATAGGGTGAGTGGACTGTATTCTATGTACAAAGTGCTGCGAATTTCATGAAGTTGTGGAGAACATGCTGTTATAAGGTGTGCTGGCACGGAGAGACGCCACTGTATACAGCGGAGTCTCACTATAACAAGTCTCTTTATAACAACAATTATATATAACAACATCATTTTCTTCGCCCTTCGTACATATAAGGTGCATATTTAATGTTCTATATAACAACTTTTCCCTATAATAATAATAATAATAATATTTTTTGCCCTTCCCTTCAGAGTTGTTATATATAGAGACTCCACTGTTTATGTATGTAGGCATGTATGTACAATACACACTCAAATATCAATTCTTTTCAGTAGACCCTGGACCCTGCACAGGAATAAAACTGCTGAAGTATCTGTGTTGTAGTACATATGGATATTATAGTGCTAAAGAGATGCCTTGATTGAAGCCGTTTTGGTTCAATGGGCCGAGTCATGTATACAATGATTACTTTTGTGCACAGTGGAGTGCACCAAAGGAGAAGTTGAATGAGCTATTCCAATGAATCTTGGCCCTACATGGATGCCCATGATTTTAACATGGACCACTCCAACTACTCTCACAAAGGACTCCTCTTGTGAGCTCTCCCATTAGCTTTGAAGTGCTCTTCTAACTTGCTATCAATGGGAACTATACTTTCACTTATAGGGAAACTTTCCCCGGGATTATTTTTCCCATCATTCACGCCATGATGTAAGAGCTAATATATTCTTTTTTATAATTATCGGACCTCCCAGCCTCCCAATCAAATGGTTTATGCAATGCCGTCGACTCTTTTCTCCCTCTATTGTGTTTCCTAATACATCAGCAAATTTTCACCGTTGTAACAGCAATGTCTTCCAAAGGAAAGGAAATTCCGTGTTATCCGTTACATGTAGCCTAAAAGAGTAGAGTTGTGCATTTGGCAGTTAAATCCAGGGTCATGTTAGTTTGCTTTGCTTAACAATTTTTGCTGGGCTAATATTTTCACGGAGTTTCGTCCAAAAATCAGGGAATATTTGTTCAGAAAATTCTTGAGTCAAGAAAAACAAATTAGAAATTTCGGGACCAAATGGTATTCCTTTGGCGAGTCCTGCTTGGTTACTGTTTACCGGTACGTAAACCCACACTGGGACATAGTGCTCTACAAATTAGATGTTCGCCATTAGAGCGTGAAACCGCTACGGAGAACTGGGAAATTCTATGCTAGCGATTTGAGAAAGTGTCTGAGTGAAGCGTTTTGTGTTACCGCCATAAGGAACAAAAATCGTTATAGGTACCGTATGTTTCACGGAAAACGCAACCCGCTCAACAGCTAATAACTTCTCTACAACAAGGCGTAGGCAGAATGACACTACAGTGGAGTCTCTCTATAACAAGCCTCTTTATAACAACGTTTCCCTGTAACAACATTATTTTTTCAGCCCTTCGTACATGTAAGGTGCATATTTAATGTTCTATATAAATCAACTTTTCTCTGTAACAATATTTTTCGTCCTTCCCTTCAGAGTTGTTATATAGAGACTCCACTGTACCTTGTTGGAATGCTAAGAAGTCAGACTTTCAGAATTTCAGTGTATTTTTTATTCAAAGCCTTTCCATGTTAAAATTATGACGTGGAACTCGTGAAAAAAATCACGTGTGAAACATATGAGGCTAATAATTAAAAAAAACATCGTTGGTTATTATAACTTTTTAATAAATATATTTATGATAAATATTATAATAAATATTCGGGTACGGGAAAATAACTGCATGAATGTTTTGCATATAAACATCCGAATACACCGTCAGGAACAATTTGGAGAGAAGTGTGCCAAGGAAATTTTCGCAAATAATCTCCTGGCGCGGAAACTCTTACAAGGACAACGACACAGTCAACTCTCTCTATAACAGCACCCTATAAAGCATCAAATTTCTCTTGTTACAGCGAAAAACTGTTATATAGAACAAACATTTCTACAAATGGAGAAGTGAGGGGAGCATTTTTTGCTGCTGTTATAACAAGATTACTGTTATACAGGGAATGTTATAGAGAGAGTCGACTGTATTGTTTTAACTCTTTATTTTTGTTGAAATTTTTTAGCTATTAATTTCAATTTAACAATGACCTTGCCAATAGAGCAAAGGATCTGAACAATTAAAACTCGTTACACACATTTCCTTTAAAGTTCTGTTATTTCTGCATGCTTGAAAAGTAAAATTTTGCGGAGTAAAACCTGGTAGTTCAATTTTCCGTTTCGTAAAAAGTTTGCACAAGACCGATCCGTGAAAAACTGGAAGAACAATAGAAATATTCATTTAGATTTCAAACATACAGTCGACTCTCTCTATAACAGACCCCTTTATAACAGTACTCTCGCTATAGCATCAACAAAAAATGCTCCCCTCAAACACTTTCTCCAATTGCTAACATAGTAATGTCTGTTCTCTATAACAGTTTTTCGCTGTAACAAGCGAAATTTGATGCTTTATAGTGTGCTGTTATAGCGAGAGTCGACGGTATCGGCAAAATTATCATTACACTGGAAGAAAATCCTCAAATGCAATGTAATGTCATTAACGGTACGCTTTCCATTTTTTAACCTCCTTTTGTTAACATGTGATTTTTTTCCCCACGTTTCACATCCGGTAATTTTTAAACGGAAAGATTTGGAATCAAAATACTTATCAATTCTGAAAGCTTGCCTTATTAGCATTCCAGCAAGCTAGTGACCTCATGTGTACGTATTGTTGTACAGAAGGTACAGTCGACTCTCTGTATAACAGTCCTCTTTATAACAGTACTCTCGCTATAGCAGCAGCAAAAAATGCTCTCCTCAAAAACTTTCTCCAATTGTTAATATAGAAATGTCTGTACTCTATAACAGGTTTTCGCTATAACAATCGAAATTTTATGCTTTATAGGGTGATGTTATAGCGAGAGTCGACTGTATAAGCAGTTGAGCCAGTTGCGTTTTTCGTGAAACATACGGTATCTGCAAACTGTTCCGTTATCGGAAACTTCGGTTGCATAACGACCCTCAAATAACGATTTTACTTAATACCAAAAATGATCTGTGTATGTATGGCCATTGTTAGACCTACATGTATAGGTTAGGTATCTCCGTGTACTTAGCTCGCATTCCCATGAAAGAGGCCCTTGAAGTTTGAAGTTGCTGCTGAATATAAATTATTTTCTGCCATCCCCAGAGATTGACAGAGATTGACAGAGAATATGACACAGGCCGTGACGATCAAAGGAAATGATAGAAGAAAATACAAAGAGGTAAGAATGGACGGAAATCATACGAAGGTAGAATATATGGAACACTCCGGGACAACTTTTTCCATCAAAAGCCCAGAAATGTAGTTACAAGCGAGGAAAATGACTGGAAAAAAGTTTTGAATTTGAATCCAAGACGGGAGCAGTCGGAAAAGTTAATAAAAGGTGAATTGAGAATATACGTCCCGCATTTGCTAACCAATGACGTGAAGAAATAAAGGGGCGATTCAACATTCAGCTTTGTAGCAAGACGGTCCACAGAAATGTTCAATTCGTCGACATTAAACGGGCATAAATTATTCTATTTGTGTCTGAAACAACTTTGATTTGAATGCTGAGATAAGACCAGAAATATCAGAGATATTTCTTGTCAGAGTATAAATATCGGAATATTTTAAAAGGAAAATACACAGACTAAACGCAACTCAAGAAAGTTGCTTTCCTTATTTAATTTACATACAATTTAAAGCAATGATGAAAGATTCGGGAGGAGGGAAAGCAAGAGACTTGCCAGAAAATATTCAGGGAAGTATTTTATACGGATAAGCCAAAGAATAAATGAACCTTCAATAGATGAATCAGCAAAAGGACATCCTAAATTTTTCAATTGCCGAATGTTATGTGTGGAAATGTTTAACTAATGTAATTGCCAGCTACAAGTAGAGATGAAACGATAAACAAAATAAAAAACTTGTACTTAAAAAATATTAGAGGAATTAAAACGAAGATTAAAAATTATACAAAATGTGGTATAAAATAGAATGGAATAAATGAAAGAAATTATAGTGCCTTATTCCGTTCGGAGAGAATAGTAGCTTGAAATGCCCCAAAAAAATGGACATGCCAAATAAAAGAAGTGACAACACAGGAAAAAAGGTAATTCAAGTCATTATTTAAGTTTAAGTTCTAATTTGAGTTACATTCAAATATTACGAATAATTTACTGTTTTATACGGTGAGGTTATAGAGAGAGTCGACTGTATATAGAAAAGGACCGTTATAGACAACAGAAATTTCTATGTAAACAATTGGAGCAAGTTTTTGAGGGGAGCATTTTTTGCTGCTGTTTTAGAGTGGAAACTGTTACGTATATAGGCGAGGCTGTTATAGGGAGAGACGACTGTAAAAAGATACACTACTGTATACAAAGGGGTTTTGCACAAATTATTGAATACGTGCAGTTATAGCTTGTAGCAAAGAAAGCGTTGTATGGAGAATAAAACGTTCTGCTTGTTAACAATTGGAGAAAGTTTTTGCAGCGAGCATTTGCTGTCAACATAGAGAAGAACTATTATAAGAAACAGACATTTCTATGTTAATAATTGGGGAAAGTTTTTGTTGCTGTTATAGAGTGAGAACTGTTACAGGAGAGGCCGCTATAGGGATAGTCGACTATGTAATATAGATTTGTAGAGCGAAATAATTTCAAGTAAATCCGTTATCGAGAGACTCCATTGTAGATAATTTCAGATTGCAGTTCCATAAAATGTAAATCAATCAATTGATCCTTCGCTAGCAGATCAGCAATTGTGTGAATTGAATTTGATAAAAATTCCCGACTTATTATTTAAATTTTTGGCGCACTAGAAAATCCGTCGATTTTTCCGCTTCATGTAGCGGAGTCCAATTAACTTGTGTACTCCTTACTCCTCCTCAAAACTTGTTGTATTTAGAAGTTTGCGTTTGATGCCTTCATTTCTCTCTAATTCTTCATTAAAACCCAGCCGTGTTGGGGTAATTCCTTCAAACATGAATGGATGTTTGTTGTTTACAATTTCTCAGCCGTCGTTGCTCTTTTCTGATTCAAAACACACATGGTGTTGGCGTAATGATGCTCTTTTAAAGAGACGTGGCCGTATGTACGTATATGAACATGCATTTAATTTGTTTCTTGTATATATTACATATACTCATTTTTTTCACGTTGGATCGTGGGAAGACTTCTAAGGAGAAAGTTGATTAACTTTCTTTCTCATCATCCCCGCATCCGCCAAAAATGTGTCCTTCCAGTACAATCAAGCATCCACTTCTTGTATTCATAATTTTTCTTTTTATCTCTTCCCTCACTTTTCAACTGCAGCCGCATTTTGGATCTTTTTACTTTCTCTTTGTATGCTTTTCTCTTACTCTATATTTTCTTTGACACTTTCTCTTTGAAAATTTTGGCCTTGCTTTCTCAGTGTGGATGTCGGCTTTACTTTTCCTTCGCGTATCTGTCAGAATCTTGTTCTTTTTATTTCGTTTAATGCTAATCTCTCTCTCTGTACGTATTTTGCTTTTATCCGCCCGACGCCGATATCTTTCTCTTATAGTCCCTTTGTACGTTTTTCATTACATTTCTCGAGCTTTTTGCATGTGTAGGTATATGACCGAGCTCTTATACACTCTGCATACTATAGGCATGTTTCATGCTTTTTCTCCCATCATAGTGTACAGATTTAATTGCTTCCTCCTTGTATATATGTATCATTCTTTACTTTTTTGCAGATTTATTTGCTCTCATTTTAAAAAATTTTTCTCATTCAATTTTCTTGCAAATCCTTTTCTTGCTTCCCATCAGCATATTTATCTCTCCCTTTCTTTGGCGTTCTCTTCCCACATATTTTTCTCTTACTTTCTAATTTTTGTAAATTGCTAAAATATGCTTTACTTTCACTTCGACTATGGCTCTCTTCTGCTGTCTCTTAATACTCATCTTTCCCTGACTTTCACCTTGCCCATCTTGCTCTATATACCGTCCCTTTGTATTTAATTTCTGCCTATAGTTATAGTTATCGTAAATTTTCTCATATTTGTTCATTCTCTTCCCAGCACGACTTTAACCTCAATTTACTATAGTTGCTCCTTTCAGGTCCTAAATAAATTGTGCGTCTATTTCTGACCTTATCAATAGTCTTTTTTCTCCGTTGTTCACCTCTTTGCTTTCTCACATACCTCCTTTCTTATTTTCTCCTTTTTATTTAATTTATTTTCTCCTTTTTATTTAATTTATTTTCTCCTTTTTGTCTAATTTATTTTCTCCCTTTTATTTAATTTATTTTCTTCTTTTAATTTAATTTATTTTCGCCTTTTTATTTAATTTATTTTCTCCTTTTTATTTAATTTATTTTCTCCTTTTTAGTTTATTTATTTTCTCCTTTTTATTTAATTTATTTTCTCCTTTTTAGTTTATTTCTTTTCTCCTTTTTATTTTATTTATTTTCTCCTTTTTAGTTTATTTCTTTTCTCCTTTTTATTTTATTTAGTTTCTCTATTGCAATAATGCGACAAATATATATGACTGTACGTTTCCCTCCACATCTGCAGTTGTCAACTACAGCTTATCATCATCAAGCGCAAACTCGGTGGGATGTATGTCAGGGTGGGTCAGATCCTTAGTTAACCTTGTTTTAGACCAGGTAATTTCCTTCCACGAATTTCCTTCTTTTACCCAGTAACTCACTAAGCACTGACCCATTATCACATCTCCGGCTGTTCCTTTTGTAAGCTTAGACAAGCATACGTTTATACCCGCATGTATATACACATATGTATATACAAGTATTGCATTAGTGCCAGTGATTACCCCGTAGGCGCCCATCTCCAGCAGACGAATCCCGTCCCTTCTGCTTTTATGCAATTTGAAGGAAGAAAAATTAGATGGGCTTTAATTCCTTTTTTTTTGGTAGGTAATAAAACCTTCCGCTATCTATTCATCAAACGAATGTGCTTTATTCACAATTTTTTCCGAGAATCCTCCACGATACATCCACGTGCTTGCCCAAGACCTCAAAGCCATCGGCCCAGCAGGGATAGTGTTTCACGCAATATAAAGGAACAAATTACATGACTGCGTCGTTGATTAAAGTCCATGGAAAAAAGGGTAAAAAGGAAAAAAAGGAAAAAAGGAAGAAGATTGCGATGACAGATTGATCTTTTTTTTCTCTTGAAGCTGAAGGAGTAAAAGGGTCTGAAAGAAGAGATTTAATTTATATACATTGACGTATACATAGCTATGGTCGACTCTCTCTATAACAGTCCCCTTTATAACAGTACTCTCGCTATAGCAGCAGCAAAAAATGCTCCCCTCAAAAACTTTCTCCAGTTGCTAACACAGAAATGTCTGTTCTCTATAACAGTTTTTAGCTATAACAAGCGAAATTTGATGCTTTATAGGGTGCTGTTATTACGAGAGTTCACTTTACATATAGGCTATAGGTGTTTACAGACCCGAGCCCGCTGGGATATATAGACTCTCATGAGAGTCTATATATCCCAGCGCTCAAGGGGACATGTCTTTGTGGAAGAATGTATTTGACGAAGGAAAAGGGAAACCGTAGTGGGGAAGAAAAAAGAAATGACAAACTCGCTGGAAGTGTGGCCTGTGTGAGGGAAAGTTTGATTACACAGGTGCATTACATAAGTGTGACTACCGACAGTGTTAGGACAAGACGAGCTGGTTCTGCTCTTGGGGGGAAGAAAAAGAGAGTGAGAGAGAGAAAGGATGCGACTGTTCCTGGGAGAAAATAATAAAATTAATTGTAGCTACTGCTTTAGTTGCTACATAATGCATACATAGCTGTCTTTTAATTCACTGTGTAAATTGTTATCATTGAATGTGGTTTAAACTGAACAAAAATATTGTGTTTCAAAATATAATCCACTCTCGCTGTAACAGCACCCGATCTGCATGTTATAAGATTGTGATGTTATCGAAAACTGGGTAACAAATAATTATATTAATTAACCAGCACCACTTCTCTGTATAATTCTGATAATTTAAACGCTGTCATAGTAAGTGCGCTACAGTCGACTCTTACTAGAATCTGCACATGAAATGTGCTGTTATTGCAAGATGCTGCTATATAAAATTGGTTAAAAAAATAATAATATTAATTAATCAAGAGGAATTTTAGGTAGTAGCTTCATAATTCAATTAAATATATATCAAAATTTACGTAATTTTACTGAAAATGTCGAATTTTTGTTGAAAAAGCAATAAATTTGTGTTATTGAAAAGTTCAAGGGATGTAAAAGAGACAAAGTTAATGTTAAAGGGGTACTCGATTGTGGCTGAATGCTGTTATAGAAATAAAATGCTGTTACAGTGAGAGAAATTTTTTCTAGGGAAGTAAATATCCTGCGGTTATAGCAAAATGCTGTTATAGCAAGTGCTGTTATAGAAGGAGCTGTTTACATTACAGTGGAGTTTCTATATAATAAGTCTCTTTATAGCAACATTTCTCTATTTAAAAAATAAACAACATTATTTTTTGAGCCCTTCGTTCATATAAGCTACATATTGAATGTTCCATATAACAACTTTTCTCTGTAACAATATTTTTGACCCTTCCCTTTAGAGTTTTACATAGACACTCCACTGTATAAAGCTCTCGGGGGAATCTCAGGATGCTGTAATACAAAGAGTGCTTTTATAGAGTCAGCTGTTATGGTGAGAGTCAACTGTTCAGTGGAGTCTATATACAACGACTCTGAAGGGAAGGGCGAAAAATATTGTTACAGAGAAAAGTTGTTATATAGAACATTAAATATGCACCTTATATGTACGAGGGGCTGGACAAATAATGTTTTTACAGAGAAATGTTGCTATAAAGAGACTTGTTATAGAGAAACTGTATATGCTTTGTTGTAGCAAAAAGTGTTTCAGCGAAAGTGGACTGTAGGCGCTTATATTTACGAGACGGGACCAAAAAATGTCGGATAAACTTGCTCTTTTAATAAATCGGCATTTGTGCGTCATTGTGTAGTAGAGATTCCCAGAATCGGTTGGTTTGTATTCGCACTATGTAATGGCTGTTGTTAAATATTTTTTTGAGCTATGGAACGCCTTCTTTGGAACGCCAGTGCTTTTGGAGAAAGTTTGAAATGCGAATTTAATGTGGATCGATTTCTCACACGATCGCAGGGGAAATCTTTGTATGCGCCGTTTTTAAATCGGATGCATGAAGGAAACCATTTTTTATCCCGCTCTCGCCTGTCCCGGAATGTTTCTGTAATTAAATATTCTATGTAATACAGTTGTTCCTTCCCAGAATTCTTCATGGTTTTCTCTTGGGCAACGTTTTCCTTTACCATCTGCCTCATTTTGTTCCCTCTTTTCTAGGAAAGAAATGCTCAAAATAGTTCCGGGCTCCCTTATACAAACATAATTAATTCAATTCTCAGACTTCCGGGAAGCGAAACTTCAATTTTATACTTATTAGCTTTCATGGACTTCCTTTCCAGGATTTCCCCTTGCGAAGGCCTGTTTTTTTGTACTCCAAGGACTAAATTTACTACATAGCTATATGTACACAGTTCTACGATAAAATACATTCAATTCTTTCTACAGTGGAGTCTCTCTATAACAACACTGCAGGGAATGGCGAAAAATATTGTTACAGGGAAAAGTTGTTACACAAAACAAAATATGAACCTTATATGTACGAAGAGAAAAAAAAGTGTTGTTATATCTATAGAAATGTTGGTATTGAGAGACGTGTTATAGAGAGTTTCTGCTGTATAATAATAATAATGATTATTTATTCAGTCGCTTTTTGGCCTCAACCCTTACAACTGTGGTACATAATGTAATATTTTACATCATTAGAAATAATTAAAAGAATTTAGAATGTGTATTAATCTGTAATTGTAGTAAAAGTAGTAATAATAGATATAATGATAATTTTGTTCAAACGTCATCCTAGACCAGACCTTAATTTTTCCTCGTCCTATGCTCCTCGCTGTAGAAATGTTGTGATCGGGTTCGTCCAAAATACACGTTACACAAAAACATTGTTTTTGTGTAACATGCTCTTAACAAGGCAAAACGTTTTAAAAAAAGTTTAAAAATATGTTACATCTAATTTAAAATGTCGAAAACTTTTTTTTAAAAAGTTTTTTTTTAAAGAATTCGTTTTTCGTAACTCAAACGGGAAAGAAAGTTTAAATATTTGCATCTCGTAATTCACAAGGGATGTTAACGTTTAGTATTATTTATAATCGTTTTTTTTTATATTTAATTTTTAGGCATTTGTAACCTTTTCTTCTTGGTTACACATTATTTCTCTTAATTGCATAGCTTGGCAGAGGTATTCATAGAATGTATGTATGTATTTGTACTTGTTTTGAATTATAATTTGTAGATAATTCTCTCTATTGCTTTTCCGCTGTATAACGCTCTCCATTAAAACATCAAATTTTCCACGTTATAGCAAAAAACCGTTATAGAGAACAGAAATTTGAATGTAAACAATTGGAGAAAGTTTTTGAGGGTAGAATTTTCTGCCACCGTTGTAGAGAAAACTGTTATAAGCGAGCCCATTACGGAGAGAGTCGGCTGCATTGGAAGCGAAGATAAATCACTGAATTTCCTCAACAGTTTATAGTGTTGAATAAATATGCAAATAATGGGGAAATTAGACAGCGTAAAAACAACTCAAAATATATTACAGTCAACTCTCTCTATAAAAGCACCTTATAAGGCAGCAAATTTTGTCCGTTATAGAGAAGAACCGTTATAGAAAACAGACATTTCTATGTTAACAATTGGAGAAAGTTTCTGAGGGAAGTATTTTTTGCTGCTATTATAGAGTGAGAACTGCTATAAGGTGGCGCAGTTATACGGAGAGTTGATTGTACCTACAGTGGTCTCTCTTTATAACAACTCTATTTATAACAACTTTACCTCCATAACAACATTATTTTTCAGCCATTCGTATACATAGTGTGCATATTAAAAGTTCTATATAGCAACTTTATCATGTAGTCAGTGGACATACTGTCTATAACAACTCTCCTTATAACAATTTATTCTCTAAACATACCAACTTTATTTTTCATCCCTTCGTATATGTTGTGTACATAGTACATACATGTTCCATATAACAACTTTTCCTATAATTGTCCTTCGCTTCATGGTTGCTATAGCGAGAGTCCACTGTAAATGTCATCACAAAAACTTGCTCAATCCTTCTCGTACTTACGTATGTATGAATATTATAAAAAGAAAATGGAATAAAAACCTGGATCGACTTAGGCTCCCAAAATAAGGGATGCCGCTTATAATGACTGTAATTATTAAATTATTCTCTCCACGCCAGAATCTGCGAAACTACCTGATACTGTGCAAATAAGATAGTTCAGCTATAGCTATATAAATGAACTCAAAATAATCGCGGGATTATTACACTGGGATTGTCGCTCCCGAGTTTTGGGGTTTCATACAGATTACATACGAAATATGTATACACACACTCTTGCTTTCTGCATCAGTTGCGTTTATTCTTTGTCCACAAAAGTGAAAAGAACCCTATAGGAAATGGTGATCATCAAGGCTGGGAAAAATCCTGAAGTGAAATTATTGTATTGAACGAAGGAAAATTATTGTAGTGAAAATTTGTATACTGAAAATTACTATAAATAGTAAAAGTCGTACATAGTGAAAATTCGTATAGCAAAAATTATTATAGTGAAAATTCGTATAACAAAATTATTATAATGGAAATTCTAATAGCAAAAATTGGTATAATGAAAATTATTCTTGCGAAAATTGTTGTAGTCAAAATTATTATAGTGAAAATTCTTCTAGTGAAAATTCTTCTAGTGAAAATTCTTATAGCAAAAATTCTTATAGTGAAAATTCTTACAATGAACGAAGATCTCACAATTATATTACCGTTTCTTTCCCTTTTATGCAAGTTTAGGCAGTAATGCATGACAACTTTCCCTTCCGTCCTACTATATTGCTCTAACTTTCGTTTTGCACAAACTTTAAACGAATGAAGCTTTGTGCTACAGGTACTCAGAAAAATAGCAGATAAAAGCGAATCTCGAGCAATGTTGCGTATGTGCCGCCTATTGTAGAGCGTAAGCATTTAATGCAGCTTTGATTACATTGACAACGCATTTCAATGATCCCACCACACATTTGATCAGCCGACGAAATATTAGCACAAATAAGGCATCCCGCTGCCACTAACCCGCATATGTCCCGTTTGTTTACACAACGTTAGATACACACACGGGCTAATAAGTTGGCAAGAGAGCGTGAAAATTAGTGGAGGGAGGATTAGACGCGTTCATGCGAGCAAATTGTTGTACATACATACAAGGACCCTTTTTGTTAGAGACCAGTGAAAATGCAAATGATTTGATGTAGTTGAGATTAATTTTAATCTGGAAAAGTGTGAACTGAGGAGGAAGTTGCGGTGTAGTTAAGTACAGTGGAGTCTCTCTATAACAACACTGAAGGGAATGGCGAAAAATATTGTTACAGGGAAAATTTGTTATATAAAACATAAAATGCGTAGCTCATGTGTACCAAGGGTGAGAAAATAATGTTGTAATGGAGAAATGTTGTTATAAAGGGACATGTTATAGAGAGACTACACTGTAATCCAATTACCCGTGTTATGTTGTGTAAGGGCAGCGTTTATGCACACAAACCTGCCTAAATTTCCAGGAACGGACTTTACAAGTAATACAAATTAAGGGCGAAGTACGTAATTTGATCATCTCCATCGGACCCTATTACAGTCCACGGTCTGTAACGGGCCTCCTTATTACGGTTTTCGCACTATAACGGTGTTCACAAACCCATCCGAGAGATTTACTATGATAAATTTACTCCCTATAAAACTTTTCTCTATTATGGTTTTTTCTATATTACGGGGAACTTTTGAATCCCCGACCATTCAGCCTCTCTCCCTATAACGGCTTTAGGCCATGCAATCGCTTACTTCTCTCTCTGTAACGGTTTTTGCACTATAGCTTTGAATCATGTTTATTTTTGGTCTCTATTTACGTGAATTAGGTAAGACAGCTATATGCGTTGCATTAAACGGAAAGTATTCGCTATTTAACCTTTCATCGCTGTATGTATTGACATTGTATACATACATGCTTGTGACCTAGCAAAGATCCAAAGACGACCTTGCTAACTGGCTATGTATATGTACTTACTTGCGGATAATCAATTTGTTGATTAAATTTTCTATGTGTTCTAAATATAACCGGAAATTTCTAAACCACATCGAAAATCGTCCTGCTGTTTGTATTTTTCATATGAAAAATGTAACTAGAATACACATAATGTATATATAGTTAATGTTATTATTACATTAATTTTCTTCTTCTTTCTGCAAATTCATGACATTGAAATGAATGCGAGGGTAATCAATCATACATATGTATAACAGATAATAGAACGCTGAATAATGTAAGTACAACTCGCACATCTCAGAATTCACTCTAATTTGCAGAGTTGGCCAAAATACTTTAGCTCCAAATACTATAATTACAAAATACAAATATAAATACTCGAAGGCTTTAATTATAAATTATCAATTACATACATTCGGCTGCTCTCCAAGTATTTAATTACAAAATACAGTTGTAGTTTATGCCGAACACAAAATACAAATTACACAGTACAATGGAATCTCTCTATAACAAGTCTCTTTATAACAACATTTCTCTGTTATAACCTTAGGTTTTTAGTCCTTAGTACATGTACGGTGCATATTTAATGTTCTATATAACAACTTTTCTCTGTAACACTATTTTTCGCCCTTCCCTTCAGAGTTGTTTTACATAGACTCCACTGTACATCCGCAACTAGTAAGGTATTTAAACACGTATTCTAATTACAAAATACAAGTAATTACATTTACAATAAATACGTGTTTTAAATACAAATAAATTTATTTAAAATACGACTCATTTGCGTTAATTTGCATTTTGGAGCACAATCGACAAATTATATTTTGCCTTGGCGCACTTTTAAATTATAAAATACTTCCAAAAAATCTCGTATATTTATATAAAAAATACATGTAGAAAATGTCTGTATTTTAAAATACAATTACAAGATACAAAGATGTATTTTAATTACGTATATATTTCAAATACAGTGTATTTTGGCCATCTCTGCTAATTTGGCACATTTGTTAGTTGATACGAGTGGAACATTTTCTTAGCATGGAATCTCACTGTTTGTGAGGATTAATTCACGACCGTCAAAACCCACGTGATACAAGGATTAAACAGGAAAACATTTATTAAGAGAATGGGCAGAGTTACAACCTTAAAGTTCAAAATCGAATTTTATAAACAGAGAAGCGAGGGGCCTTTATATAGGGCTTGACCGATATAAAGGCCTTCCCTTCACTTTCCATTCATGTGGGCCTGTAATTTGACATGAGGCCTACCCCAGACCGTCCCAGAGGGGAAGGGTGAGATTCCATGCTAAGGAAATATTCCACTTCGTTCAATCAACGAATGTGCCAAATTAGGGGAAAGTCTGAGATGTGCGAATTTTTTTGCTACAGAAAACTTCTGAAGTTATACATAAAAAGTAATGTAAAAAGCAAATTGTATTTACAAAATCAAGAATGTTTCATTTATATATTAGTATATGTAATACTTGAGCAAATAGAGTCGGTTTATTAATTTATTTTATTCAATTTATTTTGTGAAACTCATTCGTTTCGTTTGAAAATCTACGATGTATATTCGTTTTAGTTCTCTGTGCAGCCATTATTAGGTTGTGGATGATCATGGCCGAACAATTCACCCGCCAAACACTCCGAGTCTTCTTGATCCTATCACGTCTCCACGTCGTCCCTTTCGAAGTCCACCCTCGAACCTACGAGATATCCTTCGACTTCCCCAAGTCCCTGTGGAAACGGAGCCTTTACTGTGCGACGGGGCGGTGCATGTTACTCATTGCCAAGGTTGCTCATTCCTTGTTCAGAAGCGCCTTCCTCCCGGAGAAAATCCTCTTCTCTGCCTTGATCGTGGTCATTTTTGTGAGTTCTCTAGTGACTGTGTACTTCTACAGCAAGGACGAGTCCATCCTCATCTACCATTTTATTCTGTTTGGGCCAAAGCACCGTCAACGGCGGAAGTTGGATCATTTCCAGGGAAATATCCTCATACATTTTGTGGCCGCAGATGCTGTCCTTGCCCCATTTTTTGTATTTGCTCTCGAGGTCCTCATTCCCACGGCGGATATCTGTTTGATTTCTTGGCTGGGAAATGTCCAAGGTGGTTGGTGGTGTCTGCACTTTCCTTTGGCGTTCATTGACTTGACCATCGTCTTCTTTATTTCTTGCAATCTCCTCACTTTATGTTTCTTCTTGATTTTTCTTCTCCAAAAATTTTCGCATGTGGTGGAGGCGGCACTTTTCAAAATTTTGCTAAGGTACGGAAATACCTGTGTGTTTGCATACATTCCGTGTACAACAAAATCCCATTTGCTTGCATGCATTCAACTTGTATAAACACAGAATACATTAAAATTAGTTTAAGCCGCTTTATATCTTTTAGAAGGGACCAATTTTTTGTGATGGCGTACCAACTAAAGGCAGCCGTGAGAGAATTCCGCCGAATGGAAATTGTTGTGCGCATCGTAAATACCTCATTCAGCCTCTTGGCACTCGGCATCAAATGGACCTGCATTTCCCTGAACATTCTCCTTGTGACCCTGTCCATCCTCGTTCTACCCACGCAGCCCTTCCTGGCATTTATTGGCATTTATGCAGCAGCTAACTATTCGGCGGCGCATATTCTCATGATCGACAAATTTCTTTGGGAATTGCACCACATGAGGGAATTTAAGGAGCAAATCTACGTCACAGTCAATGTATTACATGGTGGGCGTCGGAGGGCCGAGGGAAATTATCTGCGCAAGACCGTGGAAGCCATGCCAGATTTGGAGCTGAGTTTATGGTCCTTTGGTCATTATAGTCGCGATAGCTCCCTCCAGTTTGGATTCTATTTGGCGGAAAAAGTGGCAAAGCTATTGATTTATTTTGGCAATGATTCCATCGTTTACTGAGTATAATCAAAATTGTAGCTTTGTATATTCAATTCTATACGTATAAAAACTTGGATGTGTATATATAGCTAGTTATGTACAAATTAAGTGTACACAAGACAAATTGAATTGTTTGATAAATGTTAAACTCAAAATTTGTACAATATGTGTATGTATGTATGTATAACAGAATAAAAGGTTATACATACATTTGGTATTTGGCAATAGAGAAACGGAAAGCAACAGTGGGGTGAAATTTGCAAAATAAAATACGTAAAATAATTAACTAAATTATTATTTTAAGTATTTCAATTTCAATCTCATATGTCACATATTCAATATAAACATTTTGTACCTTGCGAAGTTTATTCAGTAAGACAACGTAGAAATAAATCACGAAATATATAAATATGTAGTCGCGTATAAAGGAGTTTTTATATTCAACAATATTCGCTTGTCTGTTTGGCATCCCATCAACTTCGTCAGAAATTATTATTAAACGACAATAGTGGCGCAAACATGTAGGCATTATGCATTAAGAGCTTCGTATGGATCCGTTTAACAGATTGCGAGTCATAAATTGGTCAAAAATTATATTGGACATTGGCGTAACACTACAAAATAACGGTTGGCTTCAAGATACATATAGCTAAAACCAATCATGAGAAACAAAATTTGTTCGAATCGAAACAAAATGTAAATGTATAAATATAGGACACGGTTGTATTCGTCATAGATTGGTGCATACAAATTAATTCAATCAATTTAGCAATTGTTGGCGGTTCAACCAAGTGTGTATCTATTTATGTATTTTAAATGTGTATTATATTGTGCTGGGAAGGAGGCAAGATGTTGTTTTTTAAATTGCGCCAAAATCGTTACACGTTATTTTCAGTTCGTCAGAAAACGATGGAAGTGCATTATGTTGGCGTTTCTTTGTACATACATAACGTACATATATATGTATAGACGAAACCGGAGTTCTTATCGTCCACAATGATTAAATTTGGAAATTTCTGTAAAGGCATACCAATCCGGTGGATTTCTGTGTTTCACAACCCAAGACAGGAAATCTCCACAAGCTTATTCGTAACAATTTAAGCGTTGGCTAAAGTATAAAATATTTTTATTCAACTTATTTATTAACATTTGTTGCTATTGCTTTGGGCGTTGTCCAGAGACGTCTTTCCTCTTGAAAATCATATAACGTATTTACACCGGCTATACAAGTGACACTACATTGGACCACACTGCCTTCAATTCTTTTACTGTCTTATATTTTCTGCCCGTGAATGTAAATTAATCAAATATATCCACACTTGTTCGGCCAGCAAAATTTATATATCGTATAGCTTATACATAAAAAAATAAGAGTCTATTCCTGCGCAAATCTTCTGCCATGGCCCTGTACATGTAAGGTGCATATTTAATGTTCTATAACAACATTTTTCACCCTTCACTTCGGCGTTGTTATATACAGACTCCACTGTAGCTAACAATAATAAATATTATAACGTGACTGAATTTTAATACCAATAATACATACTCTTTTTGTAACATAATTAATCTACAGACAATGATTTTAAACTTCATTCTGGTAAATTCTTGGTTATGGTTTGAGGATCGGATGCAAAACTCCAAATTTCGGATGTCATATAATCAACATTTTAGATAACAGTTTATCTTTTCCTTTATTGGCGACAACTTGGCATTCCAAATAGTAATACACTACGCAGGACAATACGCTGCACAGGATCCGGCGGAATTTTTGATGGCTTGTATTTCTGGCCTTTAAGTAATTTGATCCCTGGTCGGACATTACAGCAGTTATTTGTAATTCGCCTATCTCTTGAATTACTTTTGTGATGTATGAAACCTATTTTGGGTATATCGACAGGGTCTACCTGCCGTTTTTAATTTTGATGCTTTTTGAGCGTTTGCCTTTCCCTTGATATGAGTTTATTTGGGTAATCAAGGTAAGCTGAACCAGCAATTGCATTACACTCATGCCAGGGATAATGTTCCCTCCGAAGCGTTTTCTCCTTTTGCGAGCAAATTGGAGAAAAGTTTAATTTTTTTTAAAAATCAAATAATGTTTACGGAGATTCTGAAATGTGAGCATGCTCTTTAGTCTTGTCCAAATACTTATACCCTCAGAAATTGTAGAATGTTGAACAACATATGTACGCATTTTAAAGGGTTATTATATTATACAGAGGAGAGGAGCCTGGAGGTTTTTCTAAATTGTTCCAAAATTGTTATGTGCGTCTCATGTTCGTACCATCTGATCGTAAGATTAGAAAAATTGTAGTGCGCTATATGTGAGCGCTTCTGTGAATAGTTTGCAGCGAACACAAACTTCTTCTTGTGCAGAAATTAAATTCAGGACTTCCACTTTTCCAATACTATCCCGATACTCTTGTCTTGACGTTTGTATTTCACGTGATTGCAAAAAGTCCGATATTACATTCAGCGGTGGTCAGCTTTTCGTAAGATATTTGCATAAAAAATATGAAAATTGCAACAACGACATAATTTCCTTGCAACAACGTTGACATTCTTTGCGTTTACGTTTACGGAAGCGTAAAATTGTACCTTTATATGCTTATGTGGGCACTCAACTAAAATGTAACTAAAAATCCAGCGATCTCTAAAATGTCGTGTTTAGTGGTGCCTTTAATCTAAAATCATTTGATTCCGCACTGTCATAATTTTTTTCATCTGTTTCGGGCATTCAGCGGCGAAACCTTTCTGCTTTTAAATCGTACAGCATATGCAAACACATGAATGTTTGCATGATATCAAAATCGGGCGTAGCTTTCGTTTTATGAATTTTCTTCCTTTGTATTTCTGGAAGCTAAATCTATATATCCACAGCTGTTTGTGCCAGTAAAATTCAATTATCGTAGGTTTCACAATATGTAAAAAAAAGAAGAGTGTTCTCCTAATTAAATCTGCCGCCATGGCACTCGTTACAAATTTTACTAAACCTTTCGGTTACTTTCTGAAGAAGCTTCAAGATTTAATACATTGTGGCCAAAATTTGCTCTCGCATTTTACTTCCCCCTGCACCTACACTCGCGCCCTTCTCCGCTTGCTATACATTGGATGCAAGTTAAATTTGTGCGTACTTCAACTGAATTTGGAAACGTTCAGACTGGTCAAATGCGGAGAACGTCGTAAGCGATTGTGGCTGCTTTGTTTCTACCTGACATGGTTCCGGTGCTTTATGGCTTTGCTCAGATCATCCTGGTCGTTTCATTTGAACTGCACCATGGAGCGTTTCATTTTACTAACGATGTGCGGCTGCTTGCCCCTGTTCATTTTGCAGTTTGTTTATTACTTCCAAACAACTTGTGTGGATATCTTGATTTTCGTGCTCCATTACATTCTTTTCGGAGCGCGGTATAGCGCCAACGTTGAATGGCGCATGTTTGAACCAAGTTTAATTGTCGTCATATTCCTCATAAATACGACTGTATCCATTCCTTTGCTTTGGGGCATTGAAATCTTGTTTCCCGAAGCTGATTTTTCGATCATTGCCTGGGTGAAGGATTGGCCATGGATGATTAAATTAAGTCTTGTAGCATTGGATTTCCCTATTGCGACATTTCTCATTCTCAGCGCGTGTGGAATCCCTGGAATCGCTTTCATAATTCTTCAGGCAGTTGCCACAGAATTGAAGAGCGGTGCATGTCAACTTATACTAAGGTATGCCTTTTACAACAATAGTATAAACACATGCAAAATTTGCTGGGTCTGTCTATGATTCTCAAGTCTCCTTATAACAACTACATATATATATATTTTTTTTTAACTCTTCGTATATGTAGTGTGCATATTAAATGTTTATTAAATGTTTATAACAACGTTTCCATATAACAACTATTTTTGTACTTCCGTTCAGGGTGGTTACAGCGAGAGTTTACTGTAGGGTGAGTGCGCCTAAAGGTGACATAGTTTCGAAGCAAAATTCATTTTTCTGAAAATGTGTCTAGGGCAGGTTTTATTGCTTTTTGAATACTAATACACTGAAATGTCATTTACAAATTCATATGCTTTTCAACAACTTTTAGGTTGCGTATAGCCGAGAAATAAATCAAAATAGTCGGATAGTCGAAAACGTCGATTTGCCTAAAGGTGACAGTTGGTGATTTTAAAGGTGACTACGTGTTCACATTATGATTCATGTAGGTTTTCGAGAACCTTCTGTACTTGCAAACCATTCTAACAACATAGAAAGGTTCAATTCAAAACTCTCCTCAAAATAAAATTCAAAGCTAAAAATGAATACTTGCACAGCCAACATACAACAATTATTTTATCATGCAGCCTCAGTTGTTTATAACTGTGAGTAATTAAGAGGTTGTCCTGGATTTTTCTTTGTCGTAGGCCCTTCTACAGTGTTAAATGCTAGAAGTTAAATGAATCTCGAAGGGAATGCGAAAAACATACTGTGTCACCTTTTGGAACAGAAAATATGTCACCTTTGGGAACAAGAGCAAAATTCATCCTTCTTTACTAAATATTTTCTAAAAAGTTAAGAGATTGTTTCAGGTGAAAACAAAACAGCAATTGTCAAAGAAATTAAGTGCAGAGTGGCATTCGTCATATATGAGCTGGTTCTGGTGGAAACTGTTCTCAGGAGAAACGATTGAAATTTGATAATGGAAATTTGACTGATGAGTTTAACTGGGAAAATGCACTTGCAGCTGGTCGTTCTCTGGCGCAAATTTGAATTTAGCGCCAAAAATAATTGGATGTCAACATGACCTCAGGGTCAACCGTGCTGCATACAAAAAGTAATATTTGTCCATAAGTTGTGCTTGCACGGAGCGTTTGTCACCTTTAGGGCAACTGTCACCGTTAGGCGGACTGACCCTAGTAGATATAGTTTTGCTGAATTTTAATGCCGATTTGGATAATTCTTCCTAGCACAATGTTTTTCAATTTCAGTCGTGTAAATTCCCTGTAATTGTTTGGGGATCGGATGCAAACTCCAAATTTCGAATGTTATAAGGAACATTGTAGATAATAATTTGTCGTTGCTTTGACAGGAGGCAACTTGGCGTTCCACAATGTAACACACTTCTCGACGCTCTGACAACATGTCGGCATCTCCAAATTTTTTTCCTGAAAATCAACTCTGCGTTAAGTTACGCAATTCTCGCAATGAAGTGGGTGCAAATTTTTAATCCTATTCTACACCTGGTCAATACTTCACCTGGACTCTCATTCACTCGTAGCCGCGTTGTTGTGTTACGCCGGGTTTTCTTTAAGTGTCGTATACATTACAATTGTGGATGAAATTGTGGGTATACTTAGACGCCTAAACAAAATTGTTGATCGCGTCGAATTCATGTCAGCTTACCACTTTGGAATGAACGGCCCACAAAACAAACAGAATTTGCTATCAAAAATGGCCAGGGCGATTCCTCCCGTAACGATCAAATTAGGATGTTTTGGTCAGTTGCATCGGGATAGTTCTGTACAGTTCGGAATATTTGTAATGGAGCAGGTTGCGAGTATTTTAATTTGTATGCACAACGCATGAAAAAACGGAGGTATGCAAATCTGAATACGTAGTGGAGTCTCTTTATAACAAGTCGCTTTACAACAACATTTCCCGTTATGTAACTGTAACAATATTTTTTGTCTTTCCTTTCAGTGTTGTTATAGAGGGACTACACTGTAACTCTTTTGTTGGATTATGTGATTCTCGGAGGAGGAAAAGCGTCTGCTTTCTCGTTGTCTGCGTATTTACGTCATCTTTAAGTTCATAATGCCGCCATCGGATTTTTGCTATCCATCTCGAACATGTGTACAGTATATGTAATGGGTAAAGCACAGCAAGCATTTTAAAGTTAGGAAACAAGCAGGTTTTTTCAACAAACGGTAAAATTAGATTTGCAATTGAATGCAAAGAGCGTAATCCTGTGTTTCAGAAATATATATTATTTATTTTGAGTAAATACATCATAAGACGATTGAAGCGCTACGCTTCCATCGCCATGTCCTTTTATGTGCCCTGCCACTTCATCCGAATGCACATGTTTACGCGACACATTTATTATTAAATTTGATAAGCCAAGGGAATTAAACTGAAGTGGAATTAAATTACCAAGTCTTAAAGCGGTTAAATATTAAAACTAACTATTTTGGTAGTTAATTTTAATTACTTACAGTAACGTTTATTACTGCGTATGTAGTTTTACTCAAATACATATACACGAAAAATTCTGTACTCATAATGGTTTACACGTTAGGCATTTATGTATTGTTATTAGAATATATATGTGATTGGAAATTTTCTATTTGTAATATGTATGTATGTATGTGCATGGAAAACTAATTTTACTGTGCCGCAGGTTAGTGTGTGCATTATTCATATTCGCTCAAATGCACACGTATGTGTATATGTATATACACGTGTTTATTCACGCAAAAACTGTCTGCATTACATGCGCACTAGTAAGGTATGACATCCGAATCGGTATTGGAATTCAAATCGGAATTATATTCATATTTGTCGGTATATTAATCAGAATTAGTATCCATGTTTTTGTCATAACAATAATTTAATTGGACATCATAATTACAAATATATTCGAAATTTAAATTTGTATTCCAAAGTTGACATTTGGGTTCCGATACTTCATTGGCATTCGAAAATTCTTTCATTTGGTTGCTAATTTTCGGCTTTGGGCAAGTTTTTTTTGCAAAGCCAACGCATTTCAACAATGATTTTTGCAATTAGCAGTAATGTAACTATTTCGTCCGTAAAAGCATCGATTTTCGCAAAATCAGATTTGCGGAATGAATTTATGATTTTGTGTATTGATTTTGCGTTTATTCTAAGAAACAAATTATGCCAGATTGCATTACAAATACATTTTTAAATGTATTCCAGAAGTATTGGAATACCTGTTCATATGTCCGAGTATTTGAATAAAATTGTATTTGGATTCGAATTTATATTTTAGATATCCGAAATTTAAAATTATATTCATAACTATACATAGTAGGCCCATACAGCCTACGGCGGCAACCACGTGAGCAAAT
>JAQGBT010001772.1:0-28872 GCA_034698585.1 Disparrhopalites patrizii | reverse complement strand
TCATACCAAACGATGCTTTCAAAATTATTAATTTTTTTAAATATTTTTTTTGTACAATTATAACCAGCTACAGTACAGCAGATCGAGGGTGAAACGCACATAATTTTAGTTTATCTCAGTGTGGCCTTAATGCCCCATGGGATTGTAAGTCTGCGCAAATTTTTTATTTAATGCTGTATTCGGGTAATAACTAGTAACACAATGTTAATATGTACATATTTAAATAAGCAATGTAATATTGAAAATTCAAAGCATAAAATATTTTGGGCTACTTTCTTTACCTTGAAGTTAAACAATTTGTTGAATAACCAAACAAGCCTACTGAATCAGGAGCCGCTTGCTTCCAATGGCTGATTCCATTTCAAAGTTTCTGATTTTTTAAATTTAACACAGATATATCCCCCCAGAAAAAAGTTTTTTGTTGAAAATTGAAATTTTGAACAATTTCTTTCGTCTATTAACCTGTGAGTTGATTAGTACAGTAACTAATAGCTGCGTCAAAACGCGTGGAAAACCTGAAAATTCTGTACGCAGCTTTTATTTTTCCCCAAAAAAACACCTGTTGTCACACCTTGTTTGCAACAGGTGTGATATTTAATAATTCAGTTTTTAATTGTAAAAACAATTACTTGCTTAAGGTGGTTTCTTCCTGGTGTAGAATTGACCTAATTTGACCTCAACCCTTGTTGGTGTCCTGAACAATAAACGAGATAATAAACACAGTAAACGAGACCATAAACTTTGACACATTCTCCATAAGTCCTTGTATCCCGAGGGAAGCTCGCCAAACGTGATCCGGACTGGAATGGGGTGAGCAAGGACTTGACGTCCATTGCGGAACATGGAAGCCGATTCGAATGCCGTCTCAGTGAATATTCCGGGAGGAAGAAGAATAAGAAAAAGACCAGAATATGCACTTACTGGGTCGTCGGGAGGTTATATGAGAACCTCACGGATGTCTACGTGTGCCTTCAGGACTCGTTGGAGCATCACAATGCTCTGGAGGTCGCCTTCAAAATCGTACATGTCACTGGAACAGGTTCTACTGTGAGGACAGTTCATGGACTTCATTAAATGTGTTGCTATTTATGTATATGAATGTATTATGTATATACCTTCTTCTGTATTGTATAAATATACCGAAATCAGTGATATGAGAATTCTTCCAAAGATTTTCCAGACTTCCAGATATACATTCTCGCGAAAGACTACGGACATTTTACGAGATTTTTTTTAGTATATTTACATTTAGGTAAACCGCGTGAGTGAAAAAAGCAAAAAATAATGCTTGTTATGCTTTCCGTTCCCATTTAAATAATTAATTATTACAATTAGACATTAGGACATTACGACACTATGCATGTAAAATGTAAATGTAAAGAACATGTTTTATCTGTTATCCGCAGGTAGGCACGTATACTTAATTATTTATTTATGTTTTGTAAATATATACAGAATTTTATCCCAGCTATTTAAATCAGACCATTTTTATTATGTTTCGAAACAATAGGATTTCTAAAAACGGTTTCATATTGATAGAATGGCTGGGTAAAGAGCATATTTAGCCAACTTCAGTATTACATTTTTAATCTTTATCGGACCATTCACCGGTGTGAAAATATTTGTATTTGAAAAAATTAATTTAAAAAAAAATATTTGCTGGAAAAATTGTAGAACAGAGTAAGTGTGGGACCATTTTTCAGACTTTAACTATTCTGCACCTAATGTTTACTAATAGAACGTCCAAACGCAGATTTTGGGATTTGTAAACAGAAAGACATCAGCGATATTATGCAAAAACCCCATGCTATCAAATACATGTTTAAACAATTAAGTCAGAATCCATATGCATTATATGACAAATAGAAATTGGTAAATAACATTTTACACACACACAACTCATAAAAAACTGAAACTGTGGGGCAAAGATTGCAAATGAACAGGTCAAGCGACATCTATTGCACGCTCGGACGAAACGAGAGCTAACGAAAAGAGAGGGAAAAGTGGAAAAGGAATAAAAACGTACTTTTTTCCGCTTTTCCGGTGTTCCTGTGTTCCTCGAGGAAAAATCCCGCTCATCTGTCGATCTTCTGGCTGGTGGTCTGGGTTTGAACTGAAATTTTTTATTATTATTTTACAATTTACAAATAGAATTGAAAAAACAAATTTTTTGTATTTATATTGCAAAAGTTTACCAAATACCCGCACCCGCACCGTTGGTGATTTTGTTCCTAACCATTGTCTCTGCCCTCTATGCTGTATTCTTAAAAAATAACGATTTTAGGAGCTGCACCTTGAAGGTAACACACTAACATGTCATTCAAGGGTGCAAATTTTATTTTTAAACGTTAGCTAAGTATCAAGTATTTATAATTCTAGCAACATTGTTCCATGAAAAACTTCCAGTAACATTTTTTTTTGTGTGTGTAGTTTGCTTCTAGTGACACCGGCAGAACGTGACCTTCGGTGGAATGTGACATTTTTTCCCACGGTAATACGGATGGTGATGTCATTGTAAATGTGAGACTTACGTTGGCAGACATTCAAGATTAATGTCTGGTGTCATGCAAGTAAATTAACTCCTAAGTTGTCAATTGTCACTCGCACATATTTTCCGCTTTTGGGGTTCGTGAGGACAAATAATTTTTGAGTTATTTTTATGATTGCAGCTTTTGTGTATAATTTGAAAGACGTGATATATTCACAAATCTTCCAGATACAGATCCAATAAGTCCGCTGAACAAACGGGAGAATCATAGACGAAGAAGGTCGGGAGCACCACGAGGTTTATCTTTCAGCAACATGGATAAGTGTGAAAGTGTAATTATCATAAAGTGTGAGGATGGTGAAACTTCACAATCAGTAGAGGATACCATGGAAAATGAAAATTCTCCAGACATTGCCGAGCACTGTATTGTTTGTTACAAACCGATCACGGCAGCGTTTGATAGTTCGGAAATGAATCTACTCACAGCCTTATGTAAGACGCTCAAGTTTCCTGTGAAGTTAGCGGAGGAAGTGAATGGTATAATTACAAACAGCGACTTCTGCGAAAATTGCTCAGCAGAATTAATCCATGCTAAAGCTGTATTGGAGGAGATTGAGAAATTAGAAAGTGTGGTGGAAGAGCGGAGGAGTACGATTAAGCAGTCAATATTGTCTAGTTATAACCAGGAAAATCTGCAGGAAGATAAACAGGTGACGGATAAGAAGAATGCGAGAATTTATTTAAAGAAAACATTTGTACAATGTGAGTAATATTTTTTATTCTCATCCTCAATAGAATACTTCTTATTAACAAAAGTACCAATATTAATAATTATTCGTGATTTCATAGGTTGGGTTACCTGCACCGTTGATTTATTTCCCGTCTCACGTGCCGCTTACGTTGCTGAAAATAATGCTCCTACGACGCGTCGGACTCGTCAAAAGCGACCGAACTACCTACAAATGCTCCGTGGAATGCCATCAAAGAGCCCTGAACAAAGTAAGGACTGTGACGATGATATCCCTGTAGACAACACTTTAACGAGTGTTTTAAAAATCCGTCAGTCTGGAGGAAATATTAGTATTGAACAAAAGGGACCTCGAAAAAGACGAGGGAGGCCCGTTGTGTTAAAGAGATCAAACAATGCCAAACGTGCTAAAACTTCCACTCCAAAAAAGAACCCGCCCCGACCACCACCTGGTAAATACGGCTGTTCTTGTGGTGAAATTTTTTCGGACGTCGAAATGTATTTGAAGCATCAAAAATCGCATGACGCTTATTGCTGTTACGAGCCCACCTGTCGACGTACTTATTCTACAGTGTTGGAACTAAACAAGCACGTATATGAACGCCACAAAACTTTGCTTGATGTAGAGAAATATTTTTCCTGCACTGCTACCGATTCTAATAGCTATTGTCCGTTTTGTGGCATGGGCTTGTTGGATCTGACGACTGGGGACACGGTGGAATTGAACGTTTCTTTACCAGATTCAGATGGCACGAAACAAGTAGAACGTATTACTCCTGAAAGTCACATAGAAGAATGCAAGAAAGCAGTCCAAGCTGGAACTGAATTCAGAGTGTTAGATAAGAACGGAAAAATAGTATCCTTTACATGTGAATTCTGTGCCACCAAAATGTCAGTTTCTGATTTCGTAACGGAGGAAGGTACATTTGTTTTTAAATGTTCCCCAAGTATTTGCTGCGACAAACAGACCAGTTCCTTCGCGAACCTTATGCTTCATCATGAGTCTTCCTGTCGTTTGAATCCAAACGTGAGCAGAAAGAGTGTACCAGGTTACGTTTACGACCAATACAAATGTTTAGTGGCCAAGGAGTGTAAGCTTTGTGGACTGCAAATGTCACGTCTTGATTACTATGTGACAGAGACAGACGAGTACAAGTTTGCATGCAAGGAAGACAGATGCGGGAAATTATTTGACAACTTTGGCAATGTATCTACTCATCATAATGTTCACTGCAATTCTGCAAATCGGCGACCAAAGCAACCATCAGTCCGGGAAATTCTGTCCCAGGTGATTGTAGGAACAGCTGCTGCAAGTGGTGGAAGTTTTACTGATCGTGAGTACGACGAACATGGTCGTCTGCTTTCCTTCCACTGCCACCGTTGTGATGTCAAATGTCGGCCGGATGACTTCCTAAACCCAGCGGCTGATGAGCACGATTTTAGATGCTGGTGTGAAGGATGTACCAAAAGCACGGCAACATTTGCCAATTTAATGGTACACCATGAGACTCATTGCACACCCCAAAAGAACCGTATGACTATTGCAAATTACAACAAAACTGGCAAATTAGAATCATTTAAGTGTTACCTGTGCAACCACATCATCAAAAACGTTCCAAATTCGGAAAATATGAACTTTCCTTGTGAAGTTTGTGACAGAATATGCGAAAGTTTTCCCACTCTTCGTGACCATCATGAGAGTCACTGCATTCGTCGAGTAAAAGTGCCGAAGTTGCCCCTCAAGAAAACGAAATCACCCACCAAGTCGAATGAGTGTTCACGATGTGGTAAAGCTTTTTCTAAAGCAAAAGCGCTGGAAGCTCATCAAGCACGGTGCTTAACTGCTGATGCCGGAAAATTTCCGTGCTCATTGTGTGATCGAGATTTTGCAACGAAAGAACTTTTGAAGATACATAAACGTTTTCACACATCTGACACGGAACACATATGCAACGTTTGTGACCGAAAATATAAATCCTTTCAAGAGCTAAAACTTCATATGAAAACTCATAGCTTGGAAAAAACCAGTAAGAACACAAGCTTGGAAAAATCCACTAAGAACACAACCTTTAAACAGGATAGCATCGGGTTGGCTTGTACCAAATGTAGCTCGACATTTACAAGTGCAACTCTATTACAGCAACATGAACTATGCCATCAAAGGCAAGATGTGGAATGTAAGCACTGTGACCGAATGTTCAAGTCTATTTATGACCTCAACGTACATATTAGGCGCGTCCATCCGTCCGTATGCACTGAATAAACACCTAGCAGGTGTACACTGGTACCTTCCTGCCTATGCTCGTAATTGTAATAGATACGTACATATATACACATATCAATATATATCTATAAATTCATGTATAAATATCTGAAGAGAATCGCATTATTAAAATGGATCATTAAAGGCAGCAAAAGTGAACCTGATTTGAACGAGCCACTATTCACTGTCATATAATATTGAGCATATATGCACGACCGAAACTAATAGAACCGATTGAACAACTGTGTATAGTATCGTATTTCTGATCCTTCAACTTATGTATCAAATGTCAACAATACGGCCTTATACAGTTGTAGATATGGACTGTTTTTTTAGGGTAAGTACGTAGTAAGTATAGAACAGTGGAGGCACTGCAAAGCAGCATAAAGTATATGCTGATGTTGATATGTATTGAGAAAATTCTGTATGCAAGAGGTTATTTTGCTTTTTAACTCCTGTGCTGTTGTACGCCGTACCTATGTATATGTATAGCGAATAGCGAATGAAGAGTCGGAAATCAAATCGTGTTATATCAAACTATAGATTTACATATAGATAGATATATTGCCATTTTTAACATGCGCGCTGGAAATAGCAAAAGCACATTATGTAGTTTCACCTTTCACATTCGCGAGATTTTACACAATAATTATGTTACATGGATATTATATATGTACATGCAGTAAATAAATTAAATTTTAAGGACCATTATTGTTGTGTTACATTGTGGTGTTTAAAGCAATCATTTAAGGGCGTTTTATTTATTTAAATTGACGAGTAAACTTATTTGCAAGTATGCTTGCAGATTTCAAGTGCACAAGGAAAATACAAGGAAATGGAAAATTTGTCACCAGCGTTTTATGTAATTCCACACACGTAATACGCAAAGTATCGAATCCGGCATTTACTCGCCAACCATTCCAACAAGACAACTAGCCCTACGAGCAGGGCACTGAATGGGAAAAATCTAAATCTGGCCCAAATATTCGGAGAAGCAAGTGTCAAAGAGGCGAAGGCAAGTTCGGGAACGCTCATCCTTCCTTTTTCCACCTTAGAGAAATTCTCAAACCGAATCTGATCCCACTTTGTCCATAATCTATACACGCCCGAAGTCATTAGCACGATCATATTGTGGGGAACACAATGGTGATAGCAAAGGATCATGCCACCGGTGAAAACGTATTGGTTCCTCTACATTCACTTCCTTCAGGGTCAAATGGCGCGAACACGGCTCGACTGTATTCCCGTTGTAGCGCTTCCCCCGATATTTTGACGACTGGGACATTTTGAAGAAAGATACAAAATGACGAATTTACATTATGTCGACAAATGAATTAGTCGACTAGAACATAATATCTCGGGTGTGTTTTCCCCAATATCAAACACTCATATTGTATACAGACCAAAAATCATCGCAGATCCGCCCTGTTTTCGTGAGATAATGTATAATCAACTCATTTTTAATGTTCTGGATAGGACCTTGCGGTTTTTTTTGTATTGTTGATTTGCCAGGTGTTCCTTCCGAAGCAACGGAGATGCCTGTCGGAGCTGTACTTTGAACTTCATGTTAACGCAAGAAATTGAAAAAAAATCATTTTTCGATCTCCAACACATGCGGAAGACTCCCTCACTGGAAGATGTGTAATGTGATGGTTGTTGCACTAATTAATTCCGCCAGTAATCCAATAATACTCACTATAGTGATATTATAAGATAGTGATCATTCACATGATTACTCTCTTGTCATCTTCCACATCATCACACTCATGTGGGATGATAGGGCATTGTCTTCGATGACAATGGGATGATGCAATTGTTATACAATGCTAATTCGGATGTTATCTTAAAACATCCGGCAAGATCTATCAATAACCAGGATGCTCTTTGCTCAGCTAAAGTTGCGAATGGAGATTGAGAGATCAGTCTTTTATTAACGTTTCACATAAAACGTGTTCGTTCTATTTGTTGTACCTTTGTGCATACAGATACATAGATATCATGTAGATAGGAGTTTCCGATTAAGGGCCAGGAAACTCCCGGTGAATCCTTGAGCAAGCCCCTAGGACGGGTTCCTCCTGAAAGTAACCGGTGAACCCATCGCCTTAAGTCCATATGACCTGGAGCCTGGTCGTATGGCAGGGATTTCTTCAGCGGCGTCTCTCAGAGATTAAGCCACTCACTGGAGATTGTAATCACGTAAGTGATAACGTTGACCTCCCATTGTGCTCACGCACTCTAAGGGACGAGTTGTCCAGTAATTACATAACGCAACGGGCATCTCTCAGAGTATGCCAGAAGGAACCTAACTCTATATACTCATAATAAATTATAATTTTGCTTTATTTCCATCAAATACATTTGTTACTTATGCATATACACATATAAACAATTTTTATTTATAGGTAAATGCCGTGAAAAAAGGACAATAAATTATATCTGTATAGCATTCATACCAAAAAATTTTGGATGGTCTTATAGCTTACATGCAATTTAGGTGTCTAACTGGTGACAAAATGAAGTTATTTAATTTTTGTTTTTAGAATTTATTGGAAAAGAAAACAAAAGCTTGTTGGATCAGAAGGATGACGACGGGAAGTGAATATGTCAGAGCCTCGCCCTTGACACACTTTTTCTCGCCATCCGAAGGCTTGTATCCGTTCTTGCAGCTGCAGCGGTTGCTAGTGCTAAGGCAAGCTCCATCCTTGAGGCAGTCGGCAGCCGAAGTACAAACGGAGCCCACTTTTTGTTTACAGGATGTATTGTCCTCCAGAAAAGCCGTGCTTTGACACCCACATCTCCCTTTCATACAAGAGGACCAAGGAAATTCACATGGTTGACCATCCGGATAACACGTTGTATTCCAGCTCCCTCCGCCACTCCTCGGGACATTTAAGTTGATGGTGAATTCTCGGCACACCAACGCCACGGTGCTGTTGTTGATGGTGATCGCCACTTGGACAGTATGTTTCTATACATTGTTACAAATGTTTTTACATCAAAACGACGGTGTAATGCGGGATAGGTACCCACATTTAAAAAATAAGTCATCGAAAATTAAATGCTCTAAGCTAAGGCTTCACTTACAGATTGATTCTTCTCGTTTGAAAATCGACTGTCGAAGAGGACATTGAATGGGAGGGTGTATTCTGTATTGTTTCGAAAATTACTAGTACGGACAGTATTGTTCCCAGCCCCCCTGGGCAGACGAACCTCCACCGTCACATTGGTGAGTGTTGCATCTGTTATTTCAATAATTATAAATTGTTTAGCAAATGCGGACTAAATCCGTTAAATGTACACACATACAAATTTGTGTATGTATAATGTAAGAGACTCAGGCAGATTTGATTATATTATCATTTTGCTGGTAATAAATTAATTATTCAGGTTTTACACTCACTAGCACGAAAAGTCAATTGACCGTTATAGAGGACGTTGTAATTCAGGGTACAGTTCCTTCCGATGCATGCGGGTGCGGCTATGTTCAAAGTCCGGAAAGCATTGTTGGTGGCTGTAAGGAGGAAATGAGATTTTAGGTCAAATCAACAATTTAATAGTACAATAATCGGAGCACGTTCACATGTGTACGTATACGTATGCAAATATTTAACTATACACAGCTATCATTATATTTTGAGAACGAAAGAAAGCCTAGATAATTCAAGTAATTTTCCAATGTCTTACTCCGCCTGCAGGGTGCGGAGCCGTCTATGACTCCAGAAGGTCCGACATCTGTCAAAAGCTGGAGTTCTTCCTCCAGCGCAAATTCGTGGAATTCGGAGTCCAAGTCTTTGGGAAGTCCGAGGACAACACAGTAGCCATAAGCAATAAATGCGGCTAGGATTATTACGCTGAAAATGGCTTTAGTCATGGTACTGTGAATACAATTGTTTTCTGGGTGTGTGCAAGAATTTGGAATTAAAATGAAAAATTTTGTCCGGAAATTGTATAAAGCACAATTATGGGGATTCAGGCGTATTCGTTGGTATCTTGGAAATGAGTATTCGTTTGAATGCTTTGTGCAAAAGTATAAACCGGAAAGTTATCACTGTTCCAGATACGTTTTGGAACGATTAGGTGCCGAAAAACAAGGGATTTTGATAATGGTTGCACTTTGGTGTATTGTAACTCCATAATTATTGTTAGATGTACATATTTCTTGGAGATAAGCCAACCTGATTCATGTGTGATTTCGGACAGCCCTCCGAGTGTTTTCGTGCGATTATTTGTGCTTTAACCAATGCATGTACATTTATGGCCTATCATAACTCTCCTTATCTACTATCTCGTCGTCCCTGTGGGTTCCGGAGTCACAAGTATTTTGATCGGAACTTTCCAATTTGTTTTATAACCACAAGGAAAATTTTCCACAAATTTCATCCACGTAATACAATGCCTCATTGCTTTTTACAGGTAAAGGTAAACCGTTTATTCTTACTGGATGAAACCAGAGAAAGATTTTGAAGTATGTGTCATGTAAACAATATTGCATGTATTGCCTAACTCAGCAATAAATCAATAAAGCAGTAAAATAATTTCAGTTGCAAGTTGCACCGTTTGCTTTAAGCCATTATAAATTTTCTTCGGATTTATCTATACTATTGAGAGACAAAATGAAGTATCTTGCCAAATTATGCCTTAATTTTTTTCACAAATTTATGTTTCATGATTTAAAAATGTTTGAGCCGGAAGTTTTGAACAAACAAATTTGGATGATGCATGATAGAAATTTGAAAAAAATGAAATTCAATTTGTATTGGAAAAGCACATGTTTTGTACTAATAAAAGTAAATTTATGATTTCATCAGTCCCGCAGAATGGATAAAATCAGAAATATATGCTCATTTTAACTCCAACAATTCGCTTTCACAAAAAAGATCTGATTTTCCCCCAAATTTCCAATCTTTCACATGCAAAAAAAACATCCTACAAAAATTATGGAAGCAATATTTTTTTTAGCTATTCATACCTATAGGTATATATATATATACACATGAATATTTGAAAAAAAGTATTTGAGCCGAGACATGCCTTTTTCTCTCATGCAAAAGAGACCCAAGATGGAATTCTAAACTTGGTTCATTCCGACAGCGTTTTGTAATACACAGAAAATGATTATTGCTAAATAAATGAAAATATATGTATGTATATATGCTTGTACGTATGTATTGGTAAGTACAGTCCTATTAAAAAACGTATAATACGCATAAAATTAAATTAATTTTATTACAAAAAAGTAAATAAAATGAACAAAAAGTGTATGCATTATCACAATTACACCATGGTTGTGATTATGCATGCAAATCCACCCTATTAAATTTATTCTAAAACTAGATACTCAATTAAATTGCCAAATCCATTACCCAAAAAAGTGCTTTCCGTTGTAATGGAAAAGTTTTAGAGGGGATTTTTCGGAATAATATTTCGGGCACAATAAATTACCAAATTTTACATAAAGTCTCGGGGTCAGGAGTGTCTTCTTCAGCGCACCCGAAAACCCGGGGGAAATCGGGGGAGTTGGCAATAACACCTCGAACGACGAACTCATTCGGGCTTCTGAAGCCTTGTCGAACTTGAGTTTCCAACGTTTCCTTCTTCACCGTCCCGCAAAAATTCTGTGGACACAAAGGTTGGGAAGGTTAGTAATCACGGTCTGAATCAAAATTGAAAAACGGTGACCGCAAAAAAAAAAAGGTCAAACCTGAGCATAGGCAATGAAGAAGAGTTGATCCACTGTGAATACAGTACCCGGCCCACCTTGGCCGTCGAATCCCGGAAGGAGCTTGGCGCCTCGAGAGTTGTAGGAATTCCGAATTAAACTGAACGCCCCGTTGTCCGCGATGTTCTCACTTAGAGTTTGCCTGCCATTTATCTGTAAATATTTAAAATATGCGTACATGATAAACTCGGGCTAACGATACACTTTTTAACCAGACATTCGTATATGTGGGATCAGCAAAATTTACGCATTAATGTTTAAAAACATTAAAGTTTAATGCCTGAAAATTGTTCTATATATTTTTTGAAACATTGGGACGCAATTTGGCAGTGTTTTTGTAAACGTTTGGAAACCTACGTTCAATTCAACAGCTGGGATGGCGAATTGATTGTACTGTTTCTCAAAACACTCAGCATTCTTTGTGATGTTGCCCAAAAACTCGTTATTTTCCTCAGATAACCAATTCGAGTCCAAGCTTCCAGGCGGCCCATATTGGAGTCCTAGTAAAATTATATTTATTATCAAAACATTCATTTTTTAAAATTTATTATACGCTGTGAATATAATGAAATAATTGCATGAACAAGAGTAAATTATTTTCCATAATAAATTATTATTGATAATTTATAGTAATCATTTTTCATTAGAAAAATGGTTTCATAAAATGTGACAATGTCAAACGTAAAATTTTTACAGTCACTAATAAATAAATGTGTACCAGTCAAGTCGTATCCACGGAGCATCTCGCGGGCAGCAAAAGCACCCAAGGTAGCATAATTTAGGTATCTGAAATATTAACCGTGAAATATTCGACCTTATTTAAATTGATTAAAAAAACATTAACGGCAAAATAAAAGTATAACTGTGCTTACAGAGACATTATGCGTTATTTTAATCGAACTTAAAATTATAGTTCAAAATATTATGCCCTTAAGGAAAAAAATATTTTTTATATGGAAAGAAAAATTGACAAGAAAAGGATTGAGCAATTTATTTTTCGTCAAACGAGTCTTTTTTGTAACTATTTAACTTAATCTGAGTTCATAAATTATCTAGTTACAAAACAGAGTACGTCCTTATGGAATAAAAAAAATCACAGCATTTAATTCTTGATATAAAAAAAATCAAAAATATATGTAATCAAAACTACATACGTTAATGCTTTAAGACAATCGGATTAAATTATTAAATTTATTGAACTAATTAAATTGACATAATTAATCAATATAAAACTAAATCAAACGAATATTTTCATCAAAAGCAAGAATAAGGTTAAAAATTAGGACTTACTCTACCTCCCCTTCATACATGTAAAAGGGCAGCCGTAACAAACCAGCCGGAATTGCTGTTGATGACAAAACAAGTGCGCTTTATGTAATTACTTGTATTAAAAACATTTCAAACTGTTCATTGTTAAATTTCCTATTTTCTATAATATTTCCACCCTAAAATTTCTTGCCTTAAACGCAACTACAATATTGATTCATAAATCATAAGATATGCTACGAGGCGTTCGGAACTTACTGATCAAATTTGGAGTCGTCCAATAAAAGGATTCCGCGCGCAAAACATCATGTCTCCATCTGAAGCAAAAAAAAACTACATGAATATAAATACGGTAAACCATAGTTTAAATTATCAGATGATTTTTAAATACGTTTTCAATTGGATACATTTGCGCAATGTTATTTTACAAGCGGAAATAACGCGTTACTTGGAAGTGTCGGTGGCGTTCCCGTGCAAGGCCTTCAGGTGGTTCCTGCTCTTCCATTCAGTGATGTCCAGGATATTTTGCAGCTGGTTCGTTTCAGTCGTTAGAGCTAACTGTCAAAAACCAAGAGAAATACGTACAATTAATATACATACATATATGTAATTTACTAATTGAAAATTAAAGAAACATAATTAATTCATGATTGAAATCATTTTTTAATTAATTTTTTTTACATCAGCGTAGTAATCCAAAACGGTGTTTGTATCCTCCGGCTCAGATTTATCCACATTTACGCTGAGGAATTCGGGGAAGCCTAATTGGAGGGTCAAATTCCCCACTTTGTGCGCGATAGCCGCATGAATCGGATCCGACACCCCGGGCATGGAATACAATTGAAATGGAAGATTTTGCTTGAAGGTACCGTACATATAGTCCAGCTGTTGGATAAGACATTTATTTTTGACTCATATAAACGATGTATTTCAGTATTTAATGAGGAGATCAATCCAAGGTCAATAATTGGTTATTGGTGACATTTTAGGTATAAATATTATTTAGCCTTCCAAAGATTTACCATGAATTGTTTCATACTAAGATCATCCATGTTATTCTGGATGAAACGGTAGGCGATGGCATTGCCCAGGAGATCATGAGTGAGGCTGGTGCAGGTTCGCCATCTGCAAAGGATAAAATCCGATTTAATTGCTTCATATAATACATGCATACATAGAATAAACTTAATTGAACGAACACAATCAAACAAATTTAATCAAACTTTTTACTTCAACAGTTGTCATTTCTCTCAAAAGCAGAGCAAAAATTTCTCATTAAACGAGAATGCAAATTTTATCAGCAAATACTGAACTATTGATTTTGTGCTGAAACGTAAATCTTTTGTCAAGACAACCGTCAAAATTTCTCCAATTAAACAAATAAAATGTTACTCTATAATGAAATAATTTCTTTGCAAAGAAAATGTATTTCCTATATGAAGAACAAAACTTCTTCTTAATCAACGAATCAAATTTTCTTCTGCACCAAAGGGATATATTTTCTTATGCATGAACGAGACAAATTTTCTTCTGCATTAAAGCGACAAATTTTCTTTTGCTTTAAAGAGACAAATTCTCTTCTGCTTTAAAGAGATAAATTTTCTTCTGCTTTAAAGAAATAAATTTTCTTCTGCATTAAATAAATAAATTTTCCTCTGCTTTAATGAGGCAAATTTTTTTCAGCATTAAAGAGGCAAATTTTCTTCTATATTAAAGAGACAAATTTCTTCTGCATTAAATAAACAAATTTTCTTCTGCTTTAATGAGACAAATTTTATTCAGCATGAAAGAGGCAAATTTTCTTTGCATTCAAGAGGAATATTTTCTGCCTTGATCAATGAGACAAATTTTCTTGTTATGCACCTACATCTAAATTTCGTCAGCCAGAGCGAATTTATATTTTCACCTTGAATCAACAATAAAATTCTCTTTGCGCAAAGTTAGAACATTCTTGAAACCGTCATAACGACCTTAGAAATAAAGCTTGAGATCGCAACGTATGTATTTAAAAACCGGAAGAAAAAGCTAAGTTTTTGTTCACACCTGTGCTGTTGTCCAAACATGCCTTCCGTAATCTTCCTGTACTCAGTGAAAATTCTTTCGAGCTCAAAGGATGCGTGAGGACCCAGTTGAAACAGAATTCTCCATTTAAGGAAATTTTCTACGTACAAAATGTCCAAACAGGAACTACATCAGTCGCTGCTACTTAATTTATATACTCGTATTTAATTACGGCGGGAAACTTGGGGTTGGTAACTAATTTGTTTAGCACTTACGAACATCTTGGTGATCGAACCCTTTTAGAACAGTATTCACATTTTCGAAGAAATGAAGGTCTCGCACCACAACCGTGGATGGTGGAAGACCCGTCTCTCCTTGGAACAGCGTATCAAAGTATTTTTGCCATGTAATTACCTAAAATTAATAAATCCTTCGTTCTTGCTCATATAAATTTGGCTCAAATTCTCGGTAATCTACCGATTGATACAGGCTGTTGAAAATATCCAGGATATACATAAAAGGAAACCTACCGGCAGTGGTTCTTCGTCTAGTTTCTGTAGTTCTTCTACCGTCAGCGTGTTGTACAATTTGGCCTTGTCTTCACGATCAGCTATTTTTGTGGCAATCTGCAATCAATCACGCCGTTAGGAAAGTACGAAATATTCACAATAATCTGTTAAAGTTTGTCATCCATATGTTTACATAAACAACTGTACCATTGAAAACAAATTGCGATATTTCTAATTCAAAAATAATTAAATTTAGTTTTATAAATAAGCAAACTGCTGAAGTGCAAGATTTTGGAATTGCAAATTTGTAAGATTTTCTAGTGTAAAATTAGCAACAAATCTGAAATTTGCAGGCCTTTGTTATACAATATTATACAAACATATAATAGCTATACAAGCAGAATTATGGTATGCATGCTTGACACAATTTTGTAATAAAATATCTGCAATATATCGTATGAATAATAAATATGAAAGCACAATTTGCAGCATTTAATTATCCACAATATTTACTTCCAAATTAAATATCTGGGATAAGTTGAAGCAAAAAAATTGTAAAATTTTGTAATGTAATATATGGAAATTAATGGCAATGATCATTTTCACCATTTTAGAGAGAAAAATTTGGAACATTTTGTTATGAAAAATTGGCCGTTTGCCACAAAAAATGTCTTGTCATTTTAACTGAAACATTAAACATATTTTGCAATGAAAAGTTGTCAACGCGTCCTTATAAGAAATATTGAACTTGTGAAAATCTGGCAGGACTTTGTTATGAAAAATATCCAAGATTTACATTACTTATAGGTAACTAATTGTAACTCCGATTTTAATATAATGTATACGAAGTGATAAATAAACCTGGAAAGTCATAATTTTCCACTTACGCTGGCCAAAGCCACTTCAATTTTCAAGATCTTCTCCGCTACGTCCTCGCCCTTTGGTGGGGCCTCCGGGTACAACAAATCCCATGTTTGCGCAATCAATTTCTCGTAAGCCACGTAATGACTGCTCTCCGGCTCCACAAGATAACTCCGTGGCAACGCAAATTCCGGTTGATCGACCTATTCACCATAATTGTTTATCCATTGATTTCTCATTCAAAAAAGTGCCAGAGTGTTTCCATGTGACTGACAATTAATTTTTGCATATTTATATATTTTTAATATATATTAAAGATTAGCAGGTGGACATACATAGAGGACGAATGGACCTTTGCTATCTTTCTCATCTAAATCCACCTTCGTGGTGAGCACAGAGTTCTGTTGGAGTGCCAATGTGATTTTTGCCAGAGTTTCCGCTACTTCACCTGTGCTCGTCAAGTCCTCGATGATAACTTTGAGGTCCGTGTTATCTCCCTCGTTATCTACGGGTCAAAAATGCACATTCAATAAAAATCCCCGCACTTGTTGAATAAAATGTATTTTTTTTGCACAGGTGGAATTTTTTTTAGAGAGAATAATCATGTCATACCCAGATTCATGCAGGTTGAATACACCTGTTTTGCCATTGTCTCGGGAACCGTATCATTCCTGTCCTCTTCATACGTCTCTAGTATCTCTGTAATGGGAAAATAATTTTCTATAAGTATATCAACGACAGACAAGTTGTTTTGTAAGCAGTAAAAAGTAATGGGAATCGTTTTGAATTTATCATAAATGTATTTATGTATGTGTTGCTGTGCACGCAATTATGCATGTACTTTGTATTTCACGAAAAATTTCTTCCTGGCTCCGGATCTGCGTGTCCCACTGGGCGAGTGAATCGGGGATGGGATAGCTCTGGTTGAAGCCACCGCAGGCGTACTGGTAGAAATTTTTACAGGGGCTGTTCTTGATTGGGTCAGGGGTCATAAGGCTCTTCATTCGATTGCCCGCGGCCAAGCATTTGTCATCTAGGCACGTATTCCAGGCTGGGTGCCTTGTGGTGGTTGTGGGCGTGGTGGTGGTTGTAGTGGCAAAAGTCAGCCAGGGAGGGATTAAGGTGGTCACGGCGGGCTTGGTGGGGAAAATAAGTTCCTCAGGCTTTCCTATTATATTCAAGAAAAATCACCGAACCTTAATAAATTTCCAAAGTTTTCATTGCAGTAATAAAATATTTTTTTTTTGAAGAAATTTGCACAAATCTTTAGCTCAAATAGCTACATACATTTTCTATCCAGAAATTTGTTCATGCCAAAATGTTTACGTTGCATCCACAAATTTGTAGATGTCGAATTTTTAAACAAATTTGCACCAATAAATTTGTAGATGTCAAATTTTTAAATAAATTTGCATCAATGAATGTCAACATTTTGAACAAAATTTGTATCCTGAAATGTGTAAATACCAAACTTTTAAACAAATTTGTTTCCTGAAATGTGTAAATGCCAAAATTTTAAACAAATTTGTATCCAGAAATTACTACTTGCACAATTTTGTTTACAAACAAATGTTTATGCATAGTCAAATTCTCTTCCAGGAAATTTTGGTGCGACCATTCTCAAGCGGACGTTTCATGGAGGAATTCTTAGACGAAAAAATATTTTCCCGAGAATGTGCATTATCTTCTTCTTTCCTGATAAATGTAACATAAATTATTCTATACACAAAATGCTTAAAAAACGTACTATAATTGAGGACCGTGAAGATTCCAGCGATGATAAACGCCACAGCCACAGTCGTCACAATCGCAATGGCAGTGCACATGGACTTTTCCCTGCTGTTGAGTGGTGGATGTTTCCTGCACAATTTCGATAATGAATTATTAATGAATGCTCCATCAGAGTACAATCAGAATACATTTTCAGAACCAACTTACGAAATTATAATTGTCGGATTAACTGGACTATCATCGTAACCCGTGACAATCACATGGTTCATCTGAGGCTCCTAAAATAGTAAAGAAACAATTTCTACTTAGTTTGTATTACAATTAAATTTTCCTCAAGCATTAAGCCGGTTATTTTAATATGACGAATAAAACTCACGGGCATTGTAATGGTTTGCGTGCTCCCTTTCACCGATGCGCCAGGCTTGGCCATGACTCCAGTTTTCCAGCCAATGTTCACCTGGGAATGATCTTCTGGGATGCTATCGGTATAATTCGGCGGGTATTCCGACACAGTTTGAACTGTTGGTCCAGATGGGTCAGCGCTGGTTCCACTGGCACCTTCACTTCGATTTTGCTGTTGGAGATCCCCCGGAATGGGTGGGTAAACGGACTCGTAATTGTTATCCGGCATTTTAATTCACTTTTTACGGTAATAGTTTTTAATTTTCACTTTTTTATAGGGGAAAATACAATGGACAAGCGCTCCGTCTACCCACGGGGAAAAGACTGGGCAAATCTAAATTTGGTCTGAGCCATGAAATGCCTTTATCATTTTATGCCTTATCACCATCGCCGAAGGTCCCCCGCAACGATTGATCCCTCTAGACCCTATCGTTATGTAACGATGGAAAAATCATGGTATGCACAGACGTTTATTGCAAAATTTTAGAAAAAGTCACTCTCGAATTAATAAGGATTAAATTTAACACAGTATAGTTATTTTTACGCATTAAGTACTTAATAAGCATTTTTGACCAAATTAATTTTTCAAGTCTGACTTTTGCGCGTCACATTTAATGGTGACTAAGCCTATGTATTAGATAAATTTCCTATCAATTAGATCCAGATATTTCCCATGCGATAAACTCTGAACGTTTCTATGTATTAGTATATGCCACGTTTGATATTTTGCACAAAACTTCACTGACATCATGGCATGCATCTATGCTTATTTTAACTCAGAACGTATTCTAATAATTTACTTTATTTTAATTGAAATACAATTTAATCCCTTTAAATTTTGAATATATTTTTTAAAATTTCTTTAATATGGCGCCGAATTACAACGCCAATGCGGGCGCCAAGCGTTTCCCGGGACTCCGTCTATACATTGTCACCCAGTCACAAGTTTTCCCATTTCAAGTGTCCCTTTCATTCCTTATCGCTTCCTCCTTGCAACAGGTGCTGTGGGAATTTATCAGCTCTTCAATTATAATATCCCCCTTTAGCGACAATTTGCTCATTTCCATGCATAATTGTATGGGGATCAAGTATACCAAAAAATATCATTTGATCAGTTCATGGCCCAGTTCAATTGATATCCTTTATTTTAACGAAAATACGCAAAGGTATATACGTCTTTTCCAAAGCCTTTTGCAGTTATCAATTGCTGAACTTGCAGAATTTGAGTTTTCTAATTATTAGCTAATCAAATACATTACGTATACAAATGTATAGACTTATAGATTGCTGTAGCAGTCCATCTTATTTTCGCCTGTATGGAAGCTCTCACTCATGACGGCAATTAAATCCCTTTTCACCTGTTTCTCCCTGTCAGGTAGTTCACCTCGCAAGATAAAGTCTGTATATAGTATGCGTTATATTAACTATAGATATTACATATGCACTAAATACTAAGGACCTGTCATGCCCATCCCATGATGACTCTTTATAAAAAATTCACGTATACATATATACCTACATATATGCATACCTGCTATTAATACCTAAACGACCAGGACATTCATTAGCGAATACAAATGTCAAGAGTTGGCATTTTGACGCTGATCTGTTTCTTTTGTAGTTATTTGGATTTTTTGCTGTAGAAAAAACAATGTACAGTGGAGTCTCTCTATAACAAGTCTCTTTATAACAGGATTTCTATATAAGAACAACTATGTTTTCCCCCCTTTGTACATACATGTAAAGCACGTATTTTATGTTCTATATAACAACATTTCTCAGTATCAATATCTTTTCCGTTTCTCTTCAGAGTTGTTATGCAGTGGAGTCTTTCCTTAGCAAGTCTCTTTATAACAACATTATTTTGCCAGCCCCTTGTACATGTAAGGCGCATATTTAATGTTCTATAAAACAACTTTTCCCTGTAACAACATTTTTCGCCCTTTCATTCAGAGTTGTTATATAGAGACTCCATTGTACCCTTAACGGGGGCAATTTCGAGCGCGTCCGTTAGCTTATACACATAGGGATATATTTGTATACAACGACCATCCCTTTTACTTAATTATACGCATTTAATCAAAAGGCATCATACATGGTGAATTCCAGACAATCAATAATAGAACAAGTGAGTCTTGATGATATCCAATGTAGTGATATTGTAGATTAAAAATATAGTCCCGGAAATATCTTTAATTAAATTAGATAATACAATCGGGAATTGATTATTTCCTTCCAGTGAATATTAAATCGGTGATTAAGTCGCCTTTGTCCATGCTGGTATGGGCGGCTAATGAAAAATAATCGGGTGGAGTCTACCCCGCCTGCTTTTTATTAGCTATCAATACGGTTTTTTTTTATTTCTATTCGTCCTCGGACTTCCCAATGTCAATCCGGGGCCATATAATATTATATGGCCAATATATAGGCATTATCAGCTTTCTGTTCATTTGTTTCTTATTTTGCGAATTAGTTTTTTCCTGGGCAACTTTTCATGCCGGGGAACCATTTTTTTCGGCTCTGCCATAGCGTACGTACTTTTCTATGGACCAAGGCTTCTCTTTCGACTGTTGAATTCCATATAGATCCAAAGGACTATAAGAATATACAGGCTTCGCACAAATTTGTGTAGCTTGCGTGCCCAAACTCGCGACAAAAGGGCATTTGTATGGCGGAAATATATTAGTGAAAAAGGGAGATTAGTTGCCGGAAAAACATTGGTAATTTAGGCATTTAGAAACATGTAAGTGCGTACACACGTAATGGTTATTGCTTTTAATCCACTTGGGTGGTTTCCACACTACAGTCATTACTCCGGGTCTGCCAGGGTGCTGGCGGGGAATAATGGATAGAGCTACACTCTGGGATAAGTTGAATATTCTGGCATTTTCTTTCTTGGCTTTAGAAGAACCTCCGCCCTGTTAACATTATAAATAGACCTTCAAAAAAATTGTTTTCACTCTTTATTATTTATTTAACTTTAGATCTTCACACTGGCGCCGGCCCAACCAATAATTTGGCTTGTGATAAAAACTGTCACTTTCACGGAATCTTAGCATTTAATTGTCTGGCAACCATATTCTCACATTGCTGTACAACATAACGTACACACATTGTGTAAATTTGCTTCCCATCAAATCATGTGGTAGCACTTTTGTCTCACTGATTTGTTTCCTTGGGAAAAATATGGATTTATGATTTCTTGAATGTAAATTATTTGCCCATGAATTACCCCAATGAAATAATTTATACGGGCGCAATGCTATATTATATACATATCTTATCATAGCAGTTGACTCTCTCTATAACGGACTAAAATAATATCACTGTAAAAACATCATATACTCGTCAGCAGAAATTGCTGTTCTGAATCAGGATTTTTCGCTATATCGGAAAAATTTTCGGAAAAATTTGCTGTTTCAAGAGATAATAAGAGAAATTCAGAGAGAGTTGACTGTATATCTTTTGCGGCCAGTGTCTTTACACTGCATTATATACATTTCATTTTACTATAATATATACCTCCCAATATATTGCAATTGATTATTTGCAAAAACCAATTTATTTCCAGGACAAGCTTCAGGTATAAAATAATATTTTCATTTCCAATTTAATTCCTTTGCCGGAGCGACCTGAGCTAAAATTTTGCTTCCATCCAGCATGTTGGTATAAAAATAAACATGCCATTATGTCTATGTATTGCGTCTATAGGCCTATAAGGGGACGACAAGAACCCAAGCCGTAGCCAAACGTCATTACGTGGAAGCTTTCTCGCAAAATTATGTACAGTATCATTATCTTTTAGAGGGAATTTTTTGATATATATATATTTCTATAGAAAAAGACCGTATAGGTACCTTCGAATTCGGATATAGACATTAAATGACCCGAGGTACACTGTCACGTCTAATTTATTGACGACGGAGAGGACATAAAAAATGGATATACCTGTAATTGAAAGTCCGTGTTTGTGAATGTACCTTTATATGTGCATATCCCCGTTTGTATCTAAAATAAAGCCCGGAAATATTTTTCCTTTCTCCCAGTCTGACCCGAGCGGTGGAGGTTGTTCCAGTGTTACAGAAATTCTTCCATAATGTAATAATGCCTGTTATGTAGGCAGTATTACTGGTAAACAACCAATTTGACTTGGTTGTTCATTTTGTGTTTAAAATAATATTCTCAATATTGATCATATGAGTGCAAGCAGGAGGAAAGAAGGTGTCTCGCCCATTTTCGTCCAGTCCATCATGGACTTTGGCGGTAGCCACACGGAGGATGACAGTGGGGCAAAGAGGAGTCATGGGAAGCATCGGCATCATCATCCCATTCATGTGATAGACCACAAGGACATTTATCAGAATGGAGACGGGACGGAGGAGGATTTGATTCTTTATGAGGAATCCTCCCTCATCAAATTTGTTGATCCAGTTTTTACCATCTTGAGGTGGATCGGTTTCACTCATTATCGGTTTGAGTTCAACAGGAATGACCAGGCCTTCTACGCTTATTCGGGCTCCTTGTTTCGGAAGGTATACACACTTCATTTTTGGTTGGATTCTAAATTTTAATGGTGTTTTAAAGGCTTAAATTTTCATATATACTTATTTTATTAGTAAAAAAATGAGAGTCAAGTTATAACATGGTCTTCGAGAAAGTAAAATTTTGTAAGCGTTCGAAGAAACTTGAGGCGGTCTGTGTAAATGTTTGTCTAAATTCTTCATATGAAAATTCGTGCATATATTAGTATGTGACTGTATAATTTACCCACGTAAAGTGTGAATATAAAGCATACTCTTACATTAGCTATAGCCACGGTAATAATATTGAATATGTATTAATCCGTGCATGGGGAAAAAATTATATATTTTCACCATATACGGAAAAATAAATTTACATATTTTTACTTGTGAGAGAACGTTGAAATAAATTTGCACATAGCTCATCCATAGACATCTGTTTGCAAATGAAACTACACGTTTTTATATGAAATTCATTTGTAGCAGTAAATTTGTGCAGTTTGTTCACACAAAGTTATGCAAAAATAGATTTAATGCAATTAAATGTTTATATATTTCTCGTAGGATGCAAATTTTGGAGTTATATTTACAGAGGCATAGTAGTGCATATTCACCGTGAAAATTCCCCCAAAAGTTGATTTGTAAATTTTCCCCATAGGGAGGAAAAAAGTATATATTTATCATTCAGACGCTTGTGAAAGTAATTCCGCACCTTTGTTTATCAAAAAAATTTATGTGAGAGTAATTTTACATATATACATATAACGTTAGTCTCCAAGTTTATTTTGAGCGTGATTTTATGCATTTTTATCCTACAGATGTATGGCAGCGTAATACTTGGCAGCCTAATTTGAAATATTTTTACCCTACAAATTTGTGAACTAATAATTCGTTAAATTTTGCACGTATTTAGTAGCAATTTATTTAAATGCCTATGCATACCTATTAAATAAATGAAAAAATGAAGGTGTCCTAAAAATGTGTTTGCAAGTAAATCCAATAATACAATAAAGTCAGGAATCCCACAAAAATTCACGCTAAGAAAGAGGCAATCGACTAAGCATATCAACACAAACAAAGGAATAATTTACATTCATATATGCATAATTATTATTAAACTGGATAACATATATATGTTATATCACCAGATCCTTTGCGTGACGATCCAAGTGTTAGTGACTATCCTCGGTTATGCGGAGCAACAGATAATTCAACGACGAAACAGGAATAGTCCGATTTATGGCTTGTATAAAGCCATGAGCATCTCCTACACCGTGTTTACTTTCACCTTCTTCCATGCCATGATGACAAAAGGCGGGGACTTCCAGGAGATTTTCAACTTTGTCCAGGAGACCACAAAACGCATTCGGAAGACGGGCTGCCTCGTTCCACAGCAGAGGCATGTGAGTGGGAAAACTAATTTCCAAAATAGAGTTTTTGCTGCCATACGTTCTATAGTCATAAGTAAATATTGGTGTGCCTGAATGAACGCTGACAGCGCAATCCGGGTTAGGTCCAATTCAGATGTTATTACTTATAAACGGTTTGGGTATTGTTGTCATTTCCTGGAAAGGCCCGAATGTTTTCCTTGGGACTCGTCGCACTCACTCTCGTCCATGCTATTTGCTACACGGCAGAAGGGATCGAAGGGCAGACGGACACGGGATTGTGGCGGGGCAATGGACTCTCCAACATGATTCCGGCTGTGACGGACAACTTTGTCCGGATCTATCTCGTGACCTTTGTATCTCCCAACATAAACTTGACGGAATTGGATGAGTACAAATTTTCCGAATCTCATTCCACCCCCGTGGTGTCTCTTCTCTCTATCTGCCACTTCTTCCTCTTCTTCCTGGGAACACTTACTTGGTCATTGGCTTTCCTCATGAACACCTGCTTTGGCCTCCTCTTCTGGAAGGTCCTCCGGAGTTTCTTTATCGTCGTGAGGAAAAATTGTAGCCGGAATACGCTGGAGGTACTTTCAAAAATATATAACCATATAGGTAAATGCATAGATTTTTAATATATGTACCTATACAAATCGGAAAATGTTTGCAGGACTTGCGAGCTTTCAATTGCATCACGGGGATCATTGACCTCTACAATGCCGCTTATGGCTGGGTCATCCTCACCAGCGTCATCACCGGAGTGTGCCACTTCTCTGTGCATATTGTGCAGATGTTCAAAGCCACGGTGGAGATCCAAACTCAAATTGCCATTGGTTTCAGCTTCCTCCTCTTCGGGTTACAGCTTCTGGCGTCCGCTCAGGTCAATCAGGAGGTCAGTTATTTTTGAAGTATACAAAAATCTAGCATAAATCTGTTCTAAATCTAAATATAGCGAGTTCTAAATATAAGCAATCTAGAACGTAGCTAAATTTAATTATCGGATATGGAGTATCCATTAGGATAATTAATAATTAGCTTCCTCACTGATCCGATAAACTGGCAATACCGTAATGTGTTTCAGCGACGTAATGATACGGATATATTTTGGAATTTATTAACTTTAATTAATTTGTTCAGGCCAGTGACATTGTGGACGTTATCAAACTCCGGTATCAAATGGAGCCCGTGTGGAAGGAATTGCATGGGAATTGCCTCGAAACCACTCAAGGCCTTCTCCTCACATTTCAAGAGGTATCCACCAACAAAATTGGATTCCAAGGGCTCGGATTCTTCACCATTACATACGCCTTCTTGGGAACGGTGAGTGATATTTTCTGTATCGGTCTTTCCAATTATTTCTTGTAGATCTATCTCACCATATTGTTATATAGTTGTGCGGCATTTCTTCAAATTGGAAATGATTTAATTTATTTGTGTAGGTCTTATCCGTCATATCGACCTATGCCATCGTGGTCCTTCAGCTTCAGACATAGGCCAAAGACTGTGGACACACTGTATTATTAAAATTATTGGGTATTTTCGACTTTATTAAAACATTAGTCCCGTTAAAAACTAGATGAATGTATGCCTTTGTAATTGTAATGGTTAATGGATTTATTCCCAAATCTTAACAGCATAATATGTACCTTAATACTGATTTCCAAATATAGGACAAGTGTTACTATGGTAATTTTGTACAGGAAAACGCTGAGGCTCTGGTTCATTTGGTAGCAGAGAAATTGTGTCCATTATGTTAAGTTTATTTTGCTGGCGTTTTTTTTTTGAAGAACGATTGATGATATGGGATAGCCACCCTAAACCCAATGCTAATCAAATGGCGCCCATGTATAAGAAGTGTGCAAAATGAGCAATTTCCCCGTCAAACGAGAGAGAACCGAATTTATTAATAAAAAACAAAGTTTGGCTTATACTAGGTGCATGCATAAATTTATTGTTGTTTCATTGCTTGTACTTAAGTATATTATAAATTTTAAGTTAATATAATATGCAATCTGGTTAATACTTCAACTCGAGAAGTAAACAAGTAAGCTACAAAATTGTTTCAGCAGAGGACCACGTTTATGATGTGTGCTACTCAAAAGAAAATGACCGGAGAGGTCCTTGAACGATTGAAGATAAAATTACATGCTATATTCATATATAACTATATATCTACATATACACTATTGCACGTGCTCCTGCATGCTATAAAATTAAATTGATACTCAAAAACAATTCGTACCATGCGAGCCAAGTCCCTGGTAAATTTATATTGTTCATCATTAAGGAATGGTATAATGTCACATATTACATGGCACATTGTTACCATTGTATTGATTCCCTGGTAAAAGCATTATAGTAACGCGTTTGTATAGAAAGCTTACGACTTGCGTGATACAAGTATAAAACACAACAATTAACAAATTTAATTACATATCATAGCAGTTTCTGCAGAAATAACTCTCGCTTTCGTAAACTTGGTGTGGAACAAGAAAATTTAATCCGGGTGACAGATTCACGCGGATGAGTATCTTCTCGTGCAAGTATTGCGAATGACGATTTAACCAGTTCTTTATATCTATAAAAGTTTTCAAACTGAAAGTGAATATAAAAATAAAAATATAAAATTTATCCACCAGATCCTTTTTAATTTTTTGAATTTCGTGCGGAAACTTTTGGTGTATGTACTTCCTTTCCCCACAATCAACAGGTAAAAGGAAACGAAGAAAAAAGTGATTTGTACGCCATCATTACTGGAATTTTTTAAAATTTAAATTATAAAATTGATATTGATGACCGATTTACCTAAACCACTTCTATCATTCGCCGCGCCGGACCGGTCTTGTAAGCATTGATAAACCGCAACAGTGTATCTATAATTTGGACACAACAGGTATTTGTTTGCTTTTTCAACTTCTTCAATCGTTATTTTTTCTACACCTCCATCTATACATCATCTAATTTTGCTACACCATATTTCCATTAAACCATTTATTAGCCGAAAATTAGTTTTCAGATCGCAGTCCTAAAAATTTGTGATGGTCAAGCGAAACAAGTTCTGTGTTCACAGTCACACATATAGATACCAAGTCATTACGCTACTGCTCTTTGTGTTTATGGAAAGTTACTGAGCTATCCAAATTTATTATCTCAGATCCTGAGATAATAAATTTCATGTATTTGTACACGCTGCATCTTATATTGTGCAGTCCACCATGAGTATATACAGCTATCGAATATATGTGCAACTACACATACATACGTCTACGTATACTGCACAATGTTTTCCCTATAAATTAAACACTCACCATTCCATACATATGCGTTTACCCATCTCTGGTACTTTCCGTAAATTAGTAAGATGTAAAAAAAACATCTAGCTTTATTGATGCACTGTCCCCATACGTTTGCACTGCTAACAAATGTCTAATAGTCAATTGAGAGTCAAACAATTTCAGATTTGCTAATGGAAATCGTTTTAAAACAATGCTGATTATTTTAAACAAGTAAAAATCAGTAGAACAATCGCTTTTTCCTTAATTTTCAAAAGCGTACTAATGAGCCAGTGAAAAAGCATCGTAGAGCAACGTTGATATTGTGGCCAAGTGGGTAACTGTGGCTATACCCACCAATTAAATCACGAACTACGAGTAACTAATGGAAGAAAAACATGTAAAATTAAGAGGACTATGACTATATAGTGCCTACTTGCCTACCCACATTATTATTGCTTAATTAAATCGTAAAATCAGAAATTTTTTAAAGATTTTCAGGTACCATTCTTTAAAGTGTTATTAACTTAACTTCTTAATTTCTTATTCTTTTTCTCGGCTTTGCTGAATTATTCAACCAGACTTGCATGATAACCGTATCTATACATATATATAATAAGTGTATACATATGTATATACAGTAATACATATGTTTTATTTATACATAATAATTATCAATGTTTACTACAAATTACAATTAAAGATGCGGGTGGTCACAATTACATGCAAATAGCCACATTTGCCCGCGTTAGTATGTCTTTAAAAAAAATCATAGGATGAAATCAGTTGAATTTTAACTGATTTCATCAATCAGTTAATTTAATGCATTTTTCATTTCTATAACGTAATATTTTATAGGGAAAAGCGATTTAGCTCGCCGTGTTAGCATTTAGTTTTGCGATTGAGACGCAATTTTGTTTCTTCCGTAAAAACAGCAAATATTCTGATTGTGAGTCTAATTGAGGTTTAAATATATTATCTAACTGCCTCCGTTGATTATCTTTTTTCTGTTTTTCACATCAAGAATGGACAATACAATACACGCCAACATGCATGAAATCATGAACTGGCGAAGTTTCAACATGTTCCACAAATGGTTTTGAAATTAAGAATAAATTTTTAACTCTCCTTAATCAAGTAATCCAAGATTATTTAATCCCAACTCTTTGTTTAAAAAAAATTTAATTCCGAAATCTGATTCAATCCACAAACCTTAAGTAATCCGCAATCCCAATCTAAGAAATTTTCCTTTTAAATAATCCAGAAAATTAATCCTAATCCAATTCCCAGTAATCCGTCAGTGTCTTGAACGCGGAACACCATTTTGATTTCGTCAAATAAATAAAGCACAAGGCATTTTATAGAAACGAAAAGTCCATTATTATATCAGATTACATATACATCAGTATACTGATGTGGTCCGAATTTGAAACGTAAAAAACTATGTACCTATGTATAACGTTGTAAATGGCATAAAATGAAGCGATTGGATGGCTTACACAACAAAGGGAAAATAGAAAATTCTAACAAGTAACATATTAAAAAAAATACGCCACATGTAAAACCCATTTGGAACTGATATTTTTTTCACAGATGCACCACCTTGGGTAATCACCAAATATATAACAAATTTGGGCCAGTTCGACCTACAGCACGAAAGAAAATTTTTTGAAATTTTAAATTGCAAAAACATACCAAAGGGGG